>JARBEQ010263153.1:0-10340 GCA_030265355.1 Tritonia tetraquetra
GCTGCGCGCGCATCATGCTTTGTGTTGAAAACCACACTGGGCATCCGATTTCGCCGGCCAAGCTTTACGGGGGTTAAACTTATTGCTTGTTATGAATCTTTGTAGCACCTTCAAACTGTTGACATCTTTCACTCTGTAATATTTATGAAATAAATGCTGAAATTAGAGAAAATAAAAAACCCCCCCCCAAAAAAAAAAAAAATATATATAAATGAAAAAATGTCACAAAAGCACTTTGTGAGAATGGCAAATTTCCCAGACATTGATGGCAGATTTCCCTGATGAGGTGGCTAAGATGCCCGACAACGAATCATGAACATAAAATGTGAATAAATCATTTGCTGAGCATTGACGAAGAGCATCCTTTTGAAAGACCATTCTCCTGATTGGTCGAGTCAACGAAGAGTTGTTTTTTTCTGTTCTAAGACCTGTAACATGCTTAGCACAGCAACACAAAACAATCAAGGCCTTTCTCAATCTAACATCTCTTTATCCTGAATTCTTGATGGTCACCACTCTCCACTTCCTTTCTCATATTTTGATTTTTTACAGCAGATGATCTGCATATAAAAGATTTGATCTTTATCTTCATTTGCTCTCTCTCTCTAATTTATATAAAATACATATTCACTACTCTGAGAGACCTGCTGTGTAGGCCTTAATAAAAACGCATACATATTTAGGCCTTTTACTTTTAATAAAAAAGGAAAAACTAAAAAAACGCCTAAAATTTAAAATCATAATAAAGTCTGTGACTCAAATTCAACAAGAACAAAACCAAGAATCTTACTTTTTTTATCACAGCAATAAGCGAAATGTATCAGTATCAGCCCAAAGTCTGCACACAACTCTTGTCACCCAGCAATCTCCCTACAGCCATGCAGTCATGAAATGATTGATCGGCCACTCAATCCGATCACTGATTGCTGAATCGCCTATATCGCTTACCTGACAAGGCCAAAACGAAAGTGCACTATGCACCGGCAATAAAAACAGGGAGAAGCACACACTATTATACAAAACAAATAATGCATAAATATCCTCAAAGTTAATGAAAAGACCCCAAATGCGTGCACATATCTCAACTTAGTAGCTGATTGAATTATTTTACAAGAATTTACCATTGCATTATCATTTTGGTTTGGAACAATTCTATTTTGGAAAAATAGTTTTCTGCAAAATTACAGACTTGGATGTTTTAAGCAACTTCCGCTAGACACGACTACAACAACCAACTTTGTTTTTAGAGTGAGATGAGAGTCTAAAGAAAAATAATAATATCAAAAATGGATTATTTCAGAAAAGTACTCGGAGCTCCACAGGGAGAGGTTGCATCTTCTAGTGGGGCTGAAACGGTCAGTTTATACTCTAACATTTTTTTCAATTTGCTTCTTGATCATGACATCTCTCCATGCTTACTGATCAAATTGAATTTGATGCAAAAGTCTGCTGTGGTGGGTCTGGAACTGGAGTCTTGGAGTGGAGTTATCTAGAAAGTAGGAAGCTACTGGAGATCTGGATTTTTAAATTTTAGCTGTGTTATAGATAGAAGTTTATGAAGTCTCGACCGCTATGAAGGCTTGAAGGAAAGATAGAAAATTCTAAAAGTATACTCGCCGGCACCGCATAGACCCTTACTCATACTCTCTCTAAAGATGGGAATAATAATAAAAGTACTGTTGTAAGCTCTACGTAATTTGTTGCTTTTCATATTGTGATGTGAAATACGAAAGAACGCTTCAGACTCTATGTTTTTAGAACAAGATTGCGTGTTTATTACGGAATACTAGTGTCAGTGCGCATTTATAATTATGTGGAACGCATTCAATAGGATGCTCACATAGTATTCATTAGATTGTTAGAAGAAAAGGTTGTTGTCAATATGGCACAGTTAAATTATAGATATCACCATCACCACCACAAATAGTTGAATACTGTCCACGGTCTCTTCAGTGCATTATTCAGTCCGTAGGACAGACATTTTCTAGAATGTAGACTAGAATGAAAGTTGTGTATAAAAGTAAGATGTTTGAAAATGTCCATTGGTGACAACACAATTAGAGATTCTAAATGTAATTTGTGCAAATTGTTGATGAAGCCAGATAACTTGGCCATGATGCTGACGAATTCGTCCACCATAGGCAGAATGCGATGGGGCCAAAATTCGTGCTCCCGGAAAACACCACTTTTAATTTGGCTAACCACAGAATTTTTCTGGCACACTTTTGTTCTTCTCAGTGGTCAAACAATGTATATAATTAATCAAGCATGTATTTTGAAAATTCAAAATGTCAAATTCTGAAGCCAAAATTACAGACAAAGTGAATCTAAAACCGACTCTAAAGTAATTAATGCTGTTTTTTCTTCTATTTTTCTGTGAATTCGATCGATTGTGTCAGTCATTATGAGAGGAAATTGAATATGTGTGTTGTCAGCTAGAGCTGGACGACTAGTAATGTTGACAATTTTATGTATGGTTACATTCGTTGCATTTAGGAAACTGCTTTCTTTTCATGCATGAAATATCCCATAAAATTTCTGTCTTTTCAACATGTGATATTATTTTCTTTTATACTTCACAACATTTTTGTTTTCAATAATTGGGTCTAGTACACACTAATCAGTACTTCTCAAGATAGAGTAGAAATAAAAACATGTTCATATCATGCATGCTTGTCTCATTTTAACACGAATATAACAGTCTACTGCCAGTTATACCCCATTTTCCGTCGCTGTGAAAAGTTAAGTGAGCCTGTAAAATAAGTGAATTCGCCTATGTTCTGGTCTCAGCTCAAAGCAATGGTTGATCTGCCGACATCCAGTTCGAGAGGGTGTTTTGTATAAAGTCAATCAAGCCTTGCGGTTTGATCTTCGGGTGTTTGTTTTTCTCCCAACAACAATGGCCTTGATATTTAGAGGGCTTCCAGGTTTTTTTGATTTCAAGGGTCTTTCCATGTTGGCAATACAATTGAAATATTTGTTTGTGAAGTACATAGGTATACAAAAAGATAATGCACACAATGCAAATCAATTCTTCCCTCGCTCATTTTTATAGCCCATAAAAACCCTTGGCGGATATATCATCATCATAATCACCCGTTAATATCTTTGGATGATGCGATTACTCAATACATTCCGTCCATTTATATAAATAAAGGCATTATCGTACCACACCATTACACCTTTCCATAAATTATGACAGATATGCGTTACCTGTTGAAACACTGAGACACAGGTGAGGAGTAGGTAACAATAGCTTCGTCGCCAATGACGTGTCATGAGGGTATCATGTATGAAGTCATATCGTGTCTATTGTGACCTCGCGAGTCCGCTACATTTCACATATATTTATCTGGTCATGTGTTGAAAACGAAATTGTATGTCAGATAAATGAACATTATTACAATGAGAATACCTTTTTGTCCCAAAATTTAGTGTCGTAGTCGTAGTCTGAAAAGTGAATATATATATATATATATATAGCAATTTATTTTGTTCCCAAGCAACTCTGTCGGATAAGTGAGCATGTAGGATAACTAGCAGTAGACTATCGATTTTGCTTTATATAATTTTTACTCCACGCTCAAGTGGTTGATAAAGTTTTGTTTTGAGTCAGAGCATTCATTTCATTAATGTTTGCTTTGGGTATAATTTATTTCAAAATTTGTCTTGTAGATTTATGCTGTTTTGTGTTCATAAGTAAGGTAACATTTGTAATGATGGCTGTGTGTTGATTAAAAGCTCAATAATTCCTTGTTCAAATGGTAAAGGGATATGATTCATGAAAATCAAAGGTCTCACAGGGCAATATTATCGCCTGTGTATCTGCTCTGCCTGAGTGCCCGGTATGCTGCTTCCCGAACTCCAGGCACTTTGGCAGAAACTACTGTATTGATACACTTTCACTATCCAGACCCTTTCTTAAAAAAAAGTCATCAATTGTAGATCAGCTTGTCAGATTTTTTTCACAATTTCAAATTCTTTTGTGTGATTATTTGATTGTCATCCATGCTTTCGTACAGGAGGAGCAGTTTTTCTTTGTTGCTTTGTTCTCAGTTCTTTACTCTTGAATATATTTTCTTTTACCTTTCAGATTGAGCGTCTGTGTGAAAGAGTTGCATCCTCTACTTTGTTAGATGACAGAAGAGATGCAGTGAGAGCGTTGAAAGCTCTGTCCAAGGTATTGTATTTTTGTTTGGATTACGTCTTATCTTTAAATTTGATGTGTTGAATTTCATTTGACCTGCTGCTGTCCAATTTCAGCACCCATTTTGCTTTCCTGCTTTAAAAGATATTTCATGGAAGGCATATGATATAGTCTATTCAATTTCAGGCTTTGATTAAATTAAATAGAAATTTTAATGTATGGGCCAGGAACATGTTTTTTGGTAATTGAAACTTTACTTTATCTAATCAAAGTAAGAAAATTGTCGAAAAAATTGCACATTCTATCCTAAACTATCTAACTCAAGTACACATTTTCTAATGGATTACAATATCATCCACACTTTATCTTTATTGGCTAAAATGTCATTTTGAATTTTCTGTTCCGTTCATGAGTGTTGTTTCTCTGTCAAATGGAACTTGGTCGCTATGTATCAGTGAACTGAATATTCTCATAGGTAAAACTATTATATTTCTTGACTCATGTTGTGTTTTCATTTCATACTAAAATTTTTGTACTTATCACTCAATTTTACATCACCATCCCAATGTTTAATTTTTTAATTGTCACAGAAATTTCGCCTGGAAGTTGGTACTCAGGCGATGGACATACTATTGAATGTACTTGAACAGGACAGGTAAGTGTGTGGTCCACAATGTTCTTTTACTCAACAATTTTTAGGAGATACATTTTAAAGATTTTTATCTCACATTCTGACACATTATCTTAGGGGGTGATAGAATGAACAGAAACAATTATAAACAGAAACAAATTTGTTGATGCCATTTTGTTTGTTTCAGGAGTGACACAGAGATAATTGGCTACACGCTCGACACCTTTTACAATATCATGTCAAATGAACCCACCGATGAAGGTAACACTTTTTATGCTCGTAAATCATAACATTGGTTTTTAAATGACATTTAGGGATGATGCATTGTTACTAAAGAATCAGATTTTCATATGATGTTGAATTTTTGCATTGCCATAGTTAATATATCTATAGCACTATAAACGGTGAAATATATTTTGAAATTTAGCCACTGGCTTTGTGGTACTATTGAAAAGTTTTGATGCAAGTCAGTTATTTTCAGTAGTTAGAAATGCTGTTGCCATTCTAAAGACACAAAATGAGATTTATGCAGAATTATTGATGTACAATATTATAGATATTTGATGCTTGTTAATTATGATCTTCTTTTGATGATTTCATATAAATGAGATTAGATTACTGTTTTCAAATGTCTTATATACATTTATTATTTGAAAAGAATTCTTTTTTCTTTTTTTCACTTCTAGATGAAGTTGTCAATCCTGTATTCAGTGAACTTGGAAGTCAGTTCACAGAAATTTTTATTAAAAAGGCAGAGAATGTTGCATTGCTCATGTCATTTCTGGAGGTAACATTTATTTAGTATGGCAATGTTTTCTCTTAATTTTGTAATATGTCATCTTTTTTCAAATATTATGTACATTGGTGAAATGTTTTAATGTTCCCAATGATGAAAGAAATTGCAGTGTTGATCAAAGAGTAACCCTTACATCAATAATAATAATAATATGCACATTTATATTGCGCCTTCCCTCGTAAGAGCTCAAGGCGCATTACAATAGTAATATAAACACAGTACATGTACAGAACTGTAGACAATTCTGTACCCTGTGGACTACTACCTGGCCCAAGGAGTTTTTGGTGCCATGCTTTATAGGGGCCTGGAGGAGCTATGCAGGACAGTTGCATTTGTCAAGGAGAAAGAACTTCAGGTGTTGTCCTCATTATTATTGTAATCTAGAAGAAGAACATGCTTGACTGGATTATTGAATTAAAAAATATTTTGTTTTATCACATTGCTGTCTGCTCTTTTACAGGAATATGATTTCCATGTGAGGTGGCCTACAGTCAAACTGCTAACAGTCCTGCTGACCAACAGCCAAAAGGTGGTGCAGGACTTAATATTGGTCATCCCAATGGGAGTGTCCAGACTCATGGATTTGCTGTCAGACAGTAGGGAGATTATAAGGAATGATGTAGGTGTTTGTGGTGACAACCTTATGATATAAAGATAACTTGTGTTGAAATCTCTGTGAAGTGAAGATAGCATAGATGTAATGTAAATGTATGTTTTTTAATTCGATATGTATTTCCTTAATTTAGTATAGATAGCAATTGTAAGCAAATTTTGAATTTAAGGTCTATGTCAGTATTCACATAAAATCATTACTAGTGTATAAAGAGGTGAAATTTTAATCATAGTTCATAAGAGTGATTTTTGTTTTTAGATAGAAATGATAATTTTCCCCCAGATAACATATTATTCTGGGATGTCTATGTTATTGTTTCAAGGTAATGAAACATATATAATTATTTTGTTAAAGTTCTCAAACATTTTTTTGTTATTGTCTTGACTTTGTTCCTATAGGCATTGCTGCTTCTTAATCAATTGACCAAAGGACATGCAAATATTCAGAAGATTGTTGCCTTTGAAAATGCATTTGAGCGTGTCATTGACATCATTAGTGAGGAAGGAGCCAGTGATGGAGGTAATTTTAGTAGACAAAGGCTTACTCTTCTCGATTTCCAACTGCCAAGGGTTCTTAACGTGCACATCTTACACACAAGACCTCAAATTTATTGTCTGTCTCTGATAGGTATAGGTTCTTGATCCCACCTACCTTCGTAGGATCAGGGGAGTGGCAAATAGGTTTATACCAAGTTTTATGAAGTAAAACATCTGTCGCCTCTGGGATTCGAACCTGGGACTCCTTTGACAATTTTTTTTTTTTTTTTAAATCCTAGCTCTAGAGATTATGAGTGGGAATCACTGAAGATATCCTATTCTCTGTGTGTTTGTTTTTTTTGGTTTTTTTTCTGGACGTGCAATTTTTCAACAATGTACTATTCGAAGTTGAAAACTAACCATGCTTTACTTGCAATGATGTGGTGTGATGTGGGGGGGAGGAGAGACTGGTCAACTGTCTGTGTATTGTATGTCATTTATGGTATCCATTTTGAACATTAACTTAGATGAATTTTTTAATATCTTATAGATTAAAGCATATTTCCAAGTTTTCACATCTGTATCACAACTACTACTTCTAATCCAATGGTCCCATTGTTGCAGGCATTATTGTGGAAGATTGTCTCCTACTGTTGCACAATCTGCTCAAGAACAACGCATCCAACCAAAATTTCTTCAAAGAAGGAAGCTACATTCAACGACTGACACCATTTTTTAAACTAAACGATGAGCAGCAGAACAAACAAGGAGGATGGTCTGCTCAGAAAGTCACCAACATGCATCTGTTATTGCAGGTATTTCTTTTGTTATTTCATCCAAAAATATATGTTACTACTGGTTTTCAAAGGTTTTCAAATCATTTGACACTTTTTTATAATTTTTAATTTTTCTCCACCCATATCTATAAGAGGGAGATGCAAGATATAAATTTTCTGTTAAAGTTGTTTATATTTCCACTTTTCTATTTTCTTCCCCCAGCTTGTTCGTATTCTTGTATCTCCCAACAACCCCCAGAATCAGACAGTTGCTTGTCAAAAAGTGATGAATCAGTCAGGTATAGATCTTCATATAATGAGGGTTTTTTCAATGAATTATCTAGGCTGTACTACCACATTAAGCATGTCATTCAATTTGTCCATGACAGGTGATATACATTTTTTTTTTAAAAGAACAAACTTTTTCTCGGGATAGAGGAGAGATTTTAAAGGTAAATATATGGCTCACTTTTTCAAACATTTCTTTTTAAGTCAGTATATTCTGAATGGGAACATCTGACTAGGTGACTCTAGATGTCCAAATTTTTTTTCTTTCTCATAATTTTTTTGGGGTCATCGATCATCCAAACGCACACATTTTGTGTCTTTAGATTGTTAGTAAAAAAAAAACAAGTAACTTTTAAAGAAATTATATATTTTTTTCATAATTTCCTACCAATTTAGAAATATATGCAACAGAATTTGTGAAACATTTTTTAAGTGAAGAAATTTTTAACATGAGGTTTGATTTTTGTCATCTTTTGAAATCAGGTTTGCTCCATGACCTATGCTCTATCCTCATGGCAAGTGGTGTCCCTGCAGATGTTTTAACAGAGGTGAATATTGGTCATGGGAGGAGGGAATTGATTTTCATTGCGAATCGTGTGTGCTGTTTCACCATTATTACATTTTTACTTCTTTACAAAGTTGGATGAGTTCCATACCACACAGAATAAATATCAAACCAGTAATACTCAATTTCAAGCAGCCATATGGGAGTGAGTTTTGGTTAACTATTGTTATTTAGATGGAATGGATTTTATTTCCTGTGAGATGTTGTGATTGATCAGAAATCAGATTGCATTTTAGTGGAGTGAATTTTGTATCCTATATTATGTCACTGTAATAAACAACACTGTATCTGAGTTGATTAATCAGAAATTGTGATTATCTTTAAATGGAGTGAATCATTACCTATATTATTTCATTGTTACAGACAATCAACACTGTATCTGAGGTGATTAGAGGAAGCCAACCTAACCAGGAATATTTTGCGTCCGTCCTTGCTCCATCTACCCCACCACGACCTGCCATTGTTGTTCTGCTCATGTCCATGGTGAATGAGAAGCAGCCTTTTGTCCTTCGGTGTGCTGTACTTTACTGCTTTCAGTCATTTTTGTTTAAGAATGAAGTTGGCCAGTCACAAATTATTCAAACATTATTACCCACAGCTGCAGATGGTAAGGGTTTGGTTTTTTTTAGCTCTTTTTTTTGGGGGTTGAAGGCTTTTAAAAGACTTGTGTTTAGTGGAAGGATTGTCCTATTTTCATTTTTCATTTAAAAAGGGCAGGACCTCCTGTTGAAGTCTGATATGACTTAAACCTGCTCAGACAGAAAAAAAGTCTTTTTAAACTCTTTGACTTGGTCGAGAGTGGAATTGTGAACCTCCTGTTCTGTGAGTGAGTGCTCTACCACTATGCTACAGAGGAGTCCAATTTAGCATATAATCTTTCTGTACTTCTTAGTGGTTGTGTTAGCTTCATAGCTAGTGTGTATACAAATATAATCTTTAATTATTCAACTTTTTGAATAAAAGGCACTATCCCTCTAAAATATGTGATCAATGTATTTCTTCTAAGATTGAAACGCTCAACCTTCAGAGTACTATTGAAATTTACCCTTTTTTCTGTAATTCTGGCAAATTGAATATGATTTACATTGTATATCCTTATTATATCTCTGATTGATAATATTAGTGACCTCCACAGCTAATTCCATCACGGCTGGACAGCTATTATGCGGGGGACTCTTCAGTACAGATCCTCTGTCCAATTGGTTTGCAGCCGTAGCCCTGTTACATGCCATCGCTGAAAACCCCACACAGAAGGAACAACTGCTGCGTGTTCAGTTGGCAACTAGTCTAGGCAATCCACCTGTTTCATTACTTCAACAGTGTTGTAACATGTTGTCGCAGGTACACATTTTTCAGAATATGATAATTATGTGCAGAATATGAAAGTTGCAATTGATTGTTGAATAAAAAGTGGCAAGTTTTTCCTTTTTTGGGAAAAAATCAGGAGCTTTGAAAGTCAGTATTTTAACTTTTGGTTCACATTTGTATTCAATTTAGAAACTGTTCAAACCACACTATACCCCTATGGGATGTAGTGGCCAGCTTCATGTTCAACATTGCTGAAAACAGTGCTGGAAAAACTCTGGATCAGATAGCTAAGGCAAGCCCACTGTGCCCTGAACCTTGAATGGCACAATGAGCATCACATTTTTAGGCGTTGCCCAAGTTTTGGCCATAACAACAATATTTACTGTTGCCTACATGGTACACCCTTTAGCTATAAGAAAACTGAGCAATTTTGCCACATAAGGCGAGTCTGTTTGATGCAAGATCTAAATTCCATGCCATATCAATACTTGCTTCGATTTTGATCCTTCACCTCCAATTTTGCTGCAGCCAATAATTTTTACACCGGTTGAATTAAAATGATATGGTGTTTTAGATTGATATATACTGTTTTGGGAATGAATACTTCTGATTTAATCAGTCAAATACTATTGTCATTAAACCCAAGATAGGGCCCAGATACACGTCTGGGCTCACAAGAAGAGAGGAGAGCGTCCTGACCCGACTCCGCATTGGGCATTCTGCCCTCACCCACAGACATC
>JARBEQ010263164.1:3477-13577 GCA_030265355.1 Tritonia tetraquetra
ATTTTCCTCCTTTCTTGATACCACATAATTGAGATACTGGGAAAAGAGTAATGATGCATTCAATTCAACTGTCTGCCAATTCCACAGTGAATCTTGATGACGGACAGACATTGGCAGGATTGGGTTATAAAGTTTAATGTTGTTAGTTTTATGCCCTTGGCAACACATTATTGGTCATATCAAAGGCTGGACCTTCGAATTATAGGACTTGATGGCAAGCGGGTTTACCATGATTCCAAGTTCGTGAGAGCAGGTCGAGGCACGCACAAATGTGTGATAAAATAAAAGTCTCGACAAGGTGAGGAGGGTAGAATGGTGTCACACTTGCCGACTGTCAGTGATCTACTTTTAAGGATGGGAAGCGCACCCAAAAATATGGAATTTTGGGTCACATTGTCCGAGTATAGTCATTGCTGTTCTTAGATACCTTGACATCTAGTGTACATCAGGTATATTTAGAGCTTTGGGCTGAAATTGGCTGATTTCATGGGTAAAATTGACCTCTTAGGTCATCTCTCTCTAATTTCTGATGGATTTAGTTTCATTTTTCGCCTTTTTCTCAAAACATTTTTATTACCCATCAGAACATTTTAGTTTTCCAACAGATTTCCAGATATTTTAACACAATATTCATAAAACAATCAACAAAATTTGTGAGATGAATTTTTGAAATAACTCTAAATACCTCAACACTTCCTATAAATTAGATGAAATGCATACCAATTAGAGGAAGTAAAGTGCGATAGATAATATGCGTCCTATCACTATCAAGAGGGTGACAAAGTCGCCAACTCCTTTACTACAGAAACCAGGGTAAGCAATACTTACCCAATAATGCACTTATAAAAGTGAACAGTATTATAATACTTTTGAGAGCGTGGTTACCAAGGTCAGTGACCTCTAACAAATAATATTATATCGTATGTTATATTGTGTACTGTAGTATGTACGCGCTGCTCTCTCTCTCTCTCTCTCACTCTCTCTCGTAGTTTGGTAACTGAAACTAACTGCTGGCTAGCTCTGTAGGTAGAGCATGACCCTTTATTATCTATGGTGGACACAGTTGCCATTTGCATGTGTAGGTTCCACTTTTCTTATTTGTAGCTATTTCCTGTCACATTCATTTTCCGGCTTTCCTGGATAATATCATCTCTCACATATTGTTGAGAAGCACTTGATTTGAAAACGAAACAAAGCAATCAAACCAGAAACAGATGATACTAGGGCAGCGCACCCATTTTTTGTCCACACATAACAATCATGCCATAAAACACAATCAGGCGACAATGTAATGAGTAAAGAAGAGGATTTGGAAGTAACAGGAGGCATGTAAAAGACGAAGTGGATAAAATTTATTGGAAAGCTGTTTGAAGCATGTAGTATAATGCTTCAGACCGACCCCTGTCCTCATCTCTTTCTCACACATGTGCGCGATACAACCAAGTGGTTACGCACTAATAGATAGATGGGGCAGATGACAGCCTACGCTACACGACACAGATTAGATTTAGCTGTGTGGCCTATATCACTATATTGGCAGAAAAGAGATGCACAGTGCGAAAGTAATGGTGCGCAAGCACAAAAATGCCACAGAATTTGTATTATTTTTTAAATGTTGCGCAACAAACAAAATAATGCCGAAAGGTGAGAACAATGATCTTACTTTTCCACGAAAATCTGTATGATAGGGATTGAATCCGTATCACGCAGCTATTTCATCTACTGTGGACTTGTATGCTTAACAAGGGCGGAAACTTATGGTTCTCCTTTGCCAATCGTGGAACTGACTGCAGATTTTTGCCAACCGCGAATATTTGCTAACCGCGGATCTGCTGACACACCTGGTCCCATATTGTATCGCTAGGACTGTACTTCAAGAAGGATGTGGTTACACCCCCTGTTACAGAACAGAGGACCTATTTGTATATCCCGGGTCCCCGCAGGAGGACATCTTCTTTGTCATCTGATATATCCTGCATGAAATAATTCACATCAACAAACCTTCTGGGAGCTGTCATTTTGAAATTTCAATTTCTTAGGATTGGTCATTAATAACTCCTTTTTAAACTAAAAATCTGACTTCTAATAAAAGCGAAGCCACTCAATGAACTCAAAATAGTCGTTCTGTTAGGCTGTTAGTTGAATAACGTAGTAGGTCGCGTACGATATGTATAAGAAAAAATTCCGAAAGACTGCCAGACAAATATGACTGGTACGTAGTTAACGCTTCTTTGCCTTGCCGTAAATATGTCATATTAAATTAGGGACATATGGACAGAGACCATTATTTTACAAACTATCATAATCATATGGAGAAAGATATCGCTTTCTTTCAATAATTTCATGTGTTTTAAAAAAAATGCAACACAACAAACTTTACCTTTATTGTGGTTGTTCCACAACCATCAGATTTTTCTTTTTCATCAATGACCATTTCTAGAAAGCGGCTGTAAGGCCTCTGGAGCTCAATTTTTTTCTTCACTGCATCGTATACATCAGGATACAACTTCCTCTGTTTTAAGGATAAGTGAATAAATGAAAAAGTGAAAAAAGACAATGAAGTAGAACACTTTGTGTTAATGCCCTTCCTTGGCTAACAAACAAAACGACCGACAAAAAGCATAACAGGAAACACAGAGATTTGTAAAAAAGCTTGCAAATCTGTTGTGTTAAGAAGCATTCAACCCATGGCAAATACTTTTATATCATCATTCAATTCAACAACGAGTCAATTTAAGGGGAGGAGTTGGTCCTGATGGTCATTTTCTAGACGCTTAAAAATCATAAATTTTAACCTAAAAAGAAAATTACAATATCTGTTATTTCAGGAAAAGAATGGAAGATAATTACAAAGTTTCAAAAGATACAGGGCTGCCTATATGTAAATTTTATATCATGTGACAAGCATATTACAGTCGACTACGGTTAATCGCAACACAACGGAGCGGCCAAAGTATTGCGATTATCCAAAGTTGTGATTAACCAGTGACTTTTACATAGAATTGATTAATTTCGTTTCTTGGTTGAAAAAAACAAAAAAGTAGTTTGACAAAGAAGTGCAAAAAGTGCATTTTGAAAAAAGTGTCATTTATAATTGATTTCAGCAATAAATTTATCACCCCAATGTGATTCAAAGGCCCTAACAGAATATACGAAGGGAACCTTATGACATTTTTATGGTAAATATTTGTATAAGTTTCTAATAAGCAAAAAAAATGAAAAAACTATATTTGACCTCAAATTTATTACCCCCATGTGATTCAAAGGCCATAACATAATATACAAAGAGGACCCTATGACATTGTTATGGTAAATATTTGTTTAAAAGTTGTTTCTAATAAGCAAAAACGAAAAAACTAAATTTGACCTCAAATTTGAGATAATCATTCATAAATGTTAGAAACAAGAATCTTTGGGGAACAAAATTCACACATTTACAACTTTATGAACAAACTTGTTCCGAGATGGGGTGTTTATATCAATGACGAATGTAATAGTTTGGCAACGTGAAATGAGCGCTAGACAAAATGACCTACTTGAACTTTTTTTATACCCATGCCCAACAGTTTTGTGGGGCATGGGTGAATAATGTCCTTGAGAGTGCATTTAGGCTACCCGGTTTCTGTCATCTTTCCGATAGCGCTGGTTTATATTCCTAATCCTCAATTGAGGACATTCTTGGGGCAAACAGAAGTACTTACTATGTACATTATCCGATGTTTCAATCCATGGGCATGAATTTCAGCAGACTCTCCAAGAAACTTGCATCCACAAAGCGAACAAATGCACCACACACCGTAAATACTGTGTAATTCCACTATGTCGGATAGACCTAAAGGTTACAGTCAAGACAAAACATTACCAAACAATCAATATGTCTATTGAGAGGATTAACAATCTTAAGAGAGCATTTATAAATAGGATCTCTATTTTCCTAGTCTATGCACTTTACAAGGTTTCATTTACTCCTACTGCCCTGGCAGGCCATTATACTTTATTATCCTCCTCAACTCCCCCAGGAGCAAACAGAGTAAGCTACCTATTGGCACCTCAGTACTAAACATGCTGACACGATCATACTCAATTACACCAGAGTCTTAAATATTGCCCGTAGTGGCAAATTCTTCCAGTTCTTATTTATAGTCGAGGAGTAGCCACAAGGGGAACAGCAATCAGGCCTTCCACTGAGCTCTAATGAAATTTGAGGATTTTTTAACTTAACGCCAGGGGTCAAGTGGGCCGCGAAGGCCCCCTTGCAGGGTCGAGTCCCCTTTGGAGGTTATAAGTATAAGGAAATGGTTTTAAGGACATTTTAAAGCCAAAAAAACAGCATATTTTGACATGGAATGAAGCAAAAAGGGCCTTGAAACTCGAGACAAAGACGATCACGATGTAGGCAAATGCGGTTTTCCACAAATTTGCAGAAGAGTGGAAGGCCTGAGCAATGTATTAAGGGGCCTTTTTTATGGTTAATACAGTTCAGTGTGTTACTCATGGCGCCAATAGAGGCTGGATATTGTGTGCTAATTACTTGCTTGTCTGAAATCATTGGATCCAAAGCTTTTTCTGTTAAATCTTTGGCCACATGTGGTGGATGGGACAATTTGCATTTAGATTTGTGACGGAACATGGAGCGGGCCGCATTTACTGCATTGCTGTCTTGCCACTGAACCTCTGAAATTTTCAAGCGTCCAGAGGTGTGTAACGCTGATGACTTCAAACTTTTCTTTTTTACTAACAAAATATTTTGAATTACTGACCTACAACAGGTTTCCCATCTCTAAAAGTGCCTTCAAAAACAGACTTTTCTCCAAGTTCTTCAACCTTCATGCACATGGGGCGAACTTTGAATTCTGTTTCTGAAACTAGAAAAAAGATGTGCATGAAAAAATATATACATATAGGTCAAAAACTAGTTTCATCTATTGAGCTATCAGATATCTTCTCTACACAATGACTATCTTTACACAATTTTAGAGGTAAGATGAACGTTTTTTAATGTCAACATTCAACTCAAATGACATGACAGAAAAAAGCTGGCTTGGAGGTTTGTTGGATCGTTTTTCACAAAATGCTTCCACACATTTCAATTAAACATGTAGGGTTATCAGTCAATTACACCTAACAAGTAAATAATGTATTCACAGATTTCATTAAGATCTGTTCAGTAAATTGATAAAAAATTTAATAATATATTCAGTAATTGAGCACAATTTGATCTTAAACCCAGCAACTGTTTGAATACTGCTGCCATTACATGTTGGTCAAAGCAAGCTAGCTGCCGACAGCCCAGTGAACACCTAGGCCTGTAAACCATACCTAATATAAAAATACAACTACAGAAAAACAGGACTTTAGTGGAGAGAAAGTGGGAAAAACATTGAAGAAAAAAAGGAGTATACAATAATAATGCTGAAAACAAGCCATTTTTCAAGTTTAAAGAAAAAGGACAGTCTTTAAAAAACAAGACTTTGCAGGTCTAAACACTGACAGCCGTTTATTTCTCCATTCCTTACAACTATTTGCAGATACATGTTGGGCTAGACAATTACATACAACCCCTACTACTAGTACTACTGCTCATAGGCAAAATCTCGTAAAATGAAGTAAACCGTTAATCGTGTCCAGTGAAATCATTTTAGCTTTCTTGGTGGTACAACCAAGTACATGCAATTATTTTGAAGTCTCTGATTTTGATCAACAAATTTAAGGTGACAACATCAAGATAATAATTATAAACAACCTAACCTGCCCTTGACTGCATAAAGTAATAATACATGTTGTCAGGACTAACTTGTATGTAGATTAATCAATAGTAAGCAAGTACCATTCTTTTCCAATTGGTTCATTTTGCACATCACTTATATCACACTAAGTAAGACCAATTGTTAGAAAAATCAAAGATGATGTTAGACAGCCAAAAAGCAAAAAGGCTGGCATTCTTTATGTCTCAGTGTAGAAAACGGTAGGCATTCAGCGAATCAAATTTGTAATTCGTTGCCAATGGGACCCTGAGTACACAATGCTTTAACAGAGGTCAGTCCAAATGCTTTAACTGGAGTCTGTCTTGTGTTTTAACAGGGATAAATCAAATGCTTCAACTGTGGTCGCTCCAATGCATTAGCCTGAGTCCATCCTCAAAACAGAAAGTTAACGTATCTAAGCAGTCTGATATATAAAATCACATATATTCATTAGTGAAAAAGCGTCCATGAGTTATATATGTTTGTACAAATAAAGTGTAATCCTATCGGGGATGTTTTTAATACCATCATGTAAATGAAGTAAATACTCCACAATATCAACTGTGTTCAATGAGGCCCTTTTTAAAAACAATAAATGCCCATAAAATGTTATTCTGGTTACAAGGTAGGACTGTCTCACTCCAGACCTCCATGGAGAGGATTCTGGAAGACACGATTTCTATGGGTAGAATCCTGGGTTCAAGTCCTACTTGAGGCACTTCTTTTTACTTTGGGCAAGAAACTTTACTCTGACTGTCCTTCTCGACCCAGGGGTAGAAGTGAGTACTAACTCTCATCTGAGAGTTGGGACGGACAGTAACTGTGATAGACCAGCATCCTATCTAGAAAACAACTTACTTACTAATAATATTTGACATTTAGGGGAACACAAAGGAAGACAATTATTATGGCCTCCGAGATATAGTTTTGTCAATGTCAGATTGAATATTACCAATAAAGATACTTCGGTTTTGGTTAAAACTGAACCCAGCTGGGAAAGGGTTAAGGAAGAAATGAGTGGCACTACAAAAATTCTTCATGCCACAAAATCTCTCCTGACGTTGGTAATCTTGATAAAAATAATATGAAATCTTCCCCATAATCATAAAAAAAAAAAATGCAAATATATTCCTTGTGAACAGATTGAAGAGTAAATTCATGTATCACAACAACAAGGCGTGTTCTGTGGTGAATCCTCTTCTTGAAAGACATCAGCAACTTACTGAATTTTATGTGTTCTTGATAATTCTGGGAATAAAAGATAGAAAATGGTATCTTTTAGAGTCATGTCAGATTAAAAAACGTCTTTTAAAAAAAAGGTAAAGATAAAAAACAAATATTTAAATTAACCCCAAAAAACCCCAACTAACCAAAAAACCATTTAAATGTTATGATTCAAACCACACAATTGTTATTGTTTTCTTAAAAACCATAAAAATGCATCAAAATTTTATAGTACCTTATGAATGATCCAGGATGTAAATTACAAATGTTTTAGAGTATCGTTTACCATCAGGGGGCCTTGGTTGGTTCCTTTTGTCAGGCAATCACACAGAAATGACATTACACTTAAAATGTATAAATCAATAAAAACGTCACTGTATAAACTGTACATGTTTATGATACAAAAACATGTACAGTATATTTCATCAATGAAATTTTAGCCGAGTTTGCTCTATGCATTTGATGTCGACAGCATCGATAATATGAAGAGCAGAAATATAATCCTGATTGGGAATCGTTAGCCCTGATATCCATCTTTTAAAAATAATGCAGATTATGCTCCTTTTCTTTGGAACAGTTGCACACTGATTTCCAAAGATGATACCACCCAAGTTCGTGAAGAAAGGTTATTCAGACCATTTAAAAGAAGTGAATACTTTGACAAGAACATTTCTCCCCCCCTCAACCCCACTCCATACAGTACCCATTAAGCCTGGGCGTGATTCTTCTTTCTGTTGATTGCAATCTTTGAGCACAAAACAACCATAATCATGAGTCACAATTTTTCAACGGTCGGCGATACCATTTTGTTTTTGAGGGAGGATAGTGTCGAGCATCGATTAGTGACTGGTGACTATTACAACCACAGTCCCTCACCACATGCACCACGATCACGAGAAGTTGATCAACGGCAATCATAAATAGTGAATGAGCGAAGCTTCTGAATGAACCGAGTGTTCGAACACGGTCAATCATGAAGCAGTTAACGAACGAAGCAGTCTTATGATTTGGCTGAGCGTTTGGTGATCACGACAGCAATCTTTTGAACATTTGATCAAGTTGCATTCCACGTTCATGAACCTGATTGGACAAGGGTTGATCAAGTAATATAATTACGAATATAAAGCTGGAGATCAAGAAGTCGATCATGGGGAGGTGATTGCAATGGTTCGAGCAACTGTGCAACTGATACACAGCTCTAATACCCATACCCCCCACAGATAGATGCCACTCCATAAGGTACATTCCCCCTCCTAACACACACAAAATAGATACCACTCCATAAGGTACCCCTACCCCCCACAAATTAGATGCCACTCCATAAGGTACCCATATAAAAATAGATACTAACTGTAAGGCACCCCTATCCCCCACAAATAGATACCACTCCATAGGGTGCCCTACCCCCTTACAAATAGATGCCACTCCATAAGGTACCCCTACCCCCTTACAAATAGATACCACTCCATAAGGTACCCCTACCCCCTTACAAATAGATACCACTCCATAAGGTACCGATATAAAAATAGATACTAACTGTAAGGCACCCCTAGCCCCCACAAATAGATACCACTCCATAAGGTACCCCTACCCCCTTACAAATAGATGCCACTCCATACAAGGAATCCTTGGCAATGGGTGATATTCAAATAATTTTCATTCAACAACTAGAGATACAAAATCTCTATTAGATATTCTTGATCATTGCTGACAGTGAATTTCCCATGTTAAACTTTCAAACTTCTGTTTCAGAAATCTGTTTGCACACCATACATTTCAACAGATAAAAGAATCAATTCAGGATGTCTCCCATTTGATGCTGTTTTGATGTAATGAAAACTATGCTAAAATGTTCATGTTTGATAACACAAACAATCTCTCTACCTCGCCATCATTGAAGCTTGTGGCATCACAGAGTTGTTTTAAATTATCAACTCATTCTGACTATCAATGGAAAGTGTAGTCTTTCCCTTTATAGAAAGTACAAATCTGTTAAAATCTTAATGAGAAAATATTCAATTGAAAACTTTTTCTATGGATAAAGGTCAAAGTTGATATCGCTCAAGTACTTTCTATACACCAATAGAAATAGAAAGCCCCATTATTCGCCTTCTAATAACGAAAAGTCAGCTACAGTTGATAAAAACACCTGATACAACAGCGTCCGAAGTAGCCCAACCCCCTCATTTTAGTCTGTCAAAACTAGTCTGTTACTCATTCGTCACCTGTCGTTTACTGAGGGTCAGCGATAGTGTAGGTTGTTTTCACTACTATGTTTACATCTTTGTCTGCACAACCAATAAGATAGACCCTTTTCGTATTAATGTCATGTTTGTGACATAAGCCACGCCCCCAATGAGTCAATGCATAAAGAAGCATGGTCATGCTGTTAATTTGACCTGTCTATCTTATGATTGACAGCAAATTCATGTACTTCCAAGGCCTGGTATGTGTTTAGAAGTACACAGAATCATAGAAGGTTTTCACAACCAAGTGTCAACATCTGTTTGGGTGTCTGTTCCCGAGAAAGAAATTAAAGAGGGAAATCGAAGCGGTCAGAAGGAATGTGACCCGGGGGTGTGAAATCTAACATTGTCATCACATGGCAATGGCGTAGTCTTTGTCTTGTTTGTTTGGGTGAGATACTATTGCTGTGAATCTTTTCGATATTACAGTGAAATATAGCCTATGCCAGGTTACACAAGTTAATTTGCGGTAGAATGAGCATCCGATCCAGAAGGTGACAAAAGGTGGCCATTCCACTTGATGCTACAGAAACCCAAGATAAGCTCCAACATCTCAGTGTACAATGTTTTTAAGGACCCAATATCAACTCGACACTAGAAATGAAAACTATTTTTTACAAAATCCACCATCGATGGCCAGGGACATTAATATTATATTACTATACATGCATGTTTACATGCTCTCTCTCTCTCTCATTTGTTGAAGGAGCATGTTGACTTCAATGAGGTAGCAAATGGCAAGACGTTGAACTAGCAAAAAAACAGAAGACCCTATCATCAGCACACTCCAACCGCCCACTTTTCGTTCTCTATGTCCAATTCCGCTTCTCTTTTGTCATGTACAATCCAACATACTATTACTATGTGTATGCATGCGAGAGCATGA
>JARBEQ010263165.1:0-10340 GCA_030265355.1 Tritonia tetraquetra
TTTAGTTAATAAACCAAAATTTCCCCCCACCCCCCTTTTCCACACACACATATTACAATAACAAAAATCGGCTTCAAGAAAATTAAAACCTCAAACCCCCAAATATCTATGATCTGTTTATTGATGGAATCTAACACTCACAATGATGGTCACAACAACAATATAATATGGCAATATAAGGAGAAAAAAAAACATATTAATCATAAATGAGAAACAAAAGCAGATTATAGTAAGGTAAAAAAAAGAAAAAGTAAAAGTGGTAATAATGGAGATATTATGCCCAAAAGAGCACAGATGGCTACAAATGCAAAATGACAAAAATGGAAATTCCAAAATCTTACTTTTAACAAAGATATAATAGATAGGAAAATACATATACTTCAATTTGCTTCTCTATCCTTGAATATATTTATTGCACAAAAAAGTGAGCTTCTTAAAATCACATCAGATATGATACATTGTTGAAACCGAGTTACATTTTTTCTACACAACCAGGTTGAATAATTATAAGTATTCAATTTAGTAAGATTCAGATTAGATAAAGCAATATCAAAACTTGAGCTTTCTAATTACAAACGATATTAAATTCATCACAATCTTAACACTTTTTTTGGCTTTCCTACAAGGAAATAGTTTTTCTCTATCACAATGTCAATAATCCATTACACATCTGCAACATTCTAAATACTAATTCATTGGTCCTTTTTAACCCTAATATACTAATAATACCGCGCACAATTTTTTTTCATTTCTAAATCGTTATTTGCATTCAGTGTAAAGTGGGTTTGGAAGCATGGTTGAAAAAAATGTATGAGTAAAACAAGTGACAACGGAGAAAACTTGCAAAGATCATACTCCATGTGATATCAAATAAAGAAAAATTACTTTTTAACTGATTTGTAAACTGTTTTGTGTAAAAAAGAAAGAAAAAAGTCATAGTGCTTATCCAATACACATCAAAATAAAACATGACATTATTATTACAACTAACAAATGGCGATACATACTGGACACAACTAATACAATTTATAGATAAAACTCTTGCTTTTATGTGTACCACAAATACATTTATATTCCCAAAACCAATAAGTTCTCGACAGAATAAGATTTATGTTCCAATCTCATATTATTATGCAAAATATGAAAACAAATGTTGAAACAAAATAAAACAACAATAACCAGACAATTCAGCAAATTGTGATCACATTGATCAATCTTTTCTTTTAATTTGTCATATTTCTCTTCAGAAAAGGCTACACTGTTCGTAGAAAAAGGAAAGAATACAAATCGATGCCACTTTGTTGATTGATATGAGTCAGAGGTGTTGAATATTCATGACAAACAGGAAGTGAACAACTACAAAACTTGGTGAGTGATACAAACCACCGCTATTTTGGGGATGGTAGGATTATAACAGAACTACACAAGCTATGTGAAATTTAAAAGAAAATCAAATAATCAAAACAAAACAATAGCAAAAAAATCTTCTGGTTCAAACTAAAGAATCACCAACATTTCAAAATCTTAAAACTGAAAACGAAAAAAAGAAAAGAAACTGGTAGGCCTGGTAAGCTTGGGTGATTGGTACAAAAATGACTTAAAGCTTCTTGTAAGGGAAAAAAAACAACAAATAAATGCTTGTGTATTATTTTCAAATCATAAAACATTGCTTTGAAATCTTTGCAACTTTTATGAAGATGGTTTTAATTACAAGAGAGAACACTGCAAAGTACAGAAAAATTACAAATGATCTAGTGGTATATATTCATCATATATACATAAGAGCAGACAAAAGAGAAAATTATTACAAAATCAAAATGGTGGGACAAAAGGAGTAGGTAGTGGGGGTGTAAACGAGAAATAAAAGTTTAAAACAAAACAAGAAACCATTTGTAATAAAAATGAAAGCCACATGTAACTAACAAAACAGACGGAATGTGTTGATATAATCATTTAATCTGAAATGTTAACCATGGCGGAATGGTAAATCAAACAAAACAGGATTGATCCATACACGAATGACCCAAAGAGTCAATTATAATCATTCATTCATACCTGGCTCAAACAAAGATACTTCCCAACATTTAGACAAATAAAAAATAAATGAAAAAAATTAATAAGGTTATTTCCACAGCCCAGAATAATTTAATTGTCACAATAATATAAACTTTTTCAAGCAAGCAGGTTATTGCATTTTGAATTTGTGACCACTAGATATGGGATGTCTGATAAAGAACAAGACAGGTCTTCAGATCGTTGATGTGGCAATAATCTGAGTTGGAAATGTTTATTAACTGCACAAGTTCTTCAAAAAGTCTGAAAACAATTTTAAAAATAACACTACACTACCCACCCTTTACTCCCACTATTGTTTCCACACAGGTTGCTGCAGTGTGAAAATGACAATGAGTTAAAAGTAAGGTCAAGATACATTCAACGCTTCATGTGTTCTCTAAATTTTCTTTTAATGATAAGATAGATTGCTATTGCATAGAAAAGTACAACAATAAAACAGTAATCATTTTTAATTTCCTTTAACAAATGTGGAACCCAGTTCAAACTCTACCTTCAATCTGAGCAGTACATATATACACCAAATGAGATAACATTTTCTATGATGAAAAATGGAGATTTGTTCACATTTAATTCTGAAATACATATTTTGGCTCATTTAGTGACTCTAAATTGTGTCTTGTCAGAAAATCTTCAACAAGTGGGCACTACATCACACCAATCCCCCTAATGTCATTCTCAGAGAATCTCACACAATTAGCAATTGTTCTTCACCACCATGTGACATAAATCTTTCATAGCCTATTATCCGTGACTGAGAAACCCTTGTCCCCCTTTCGTGCAACCATTGAGGGCCAATGCTAAAATTCATTGCAACCAACAGCGATAAGCATTAGAGGAAATAAAATATATCAAAACTCACATACGTGACTGCACAGACAATCAAATAATATGAATTTAGATACTATAAAAAAAGTAATGGAGTGAAGTGTTACCCCCCAAAAAATGAAGAGAAAAAAAATTAATAAAGAAAATGGAGAAACATAGAATTCCTCCATTAGCAAACACATTTTATGTGAATAGCTTTAGGTCCAGTAAAGAACTAAAGCTTTTCAACGCCAATCACAGTAATGCACAGCATATATATGTTGATGAGGTAAAACTGCAAGAAACACTTGAGACCAACTAACCATGAATAAATCCATGTTCTCATCCTACACAAACAACATCAGACATTTCTCTAAACTACATGCACATAAAAATGGTGAGAAAAAGCTTGACAAATTTTGTTAATGTGAAATGGTTTAGAAACTGATATTACATTCCATGTAATAGCTACACTTCAACATAACCAAAATGAGAATCATTCCATATCTCACCCTCTATAAATCTATAACATTGGGTACACAACAAATTCAGTTTACCAATACCTTGTAAAAGTTATCACGGGCAAAATGATTAGAGACAAAATGCTACTGGAATAGAATAACCTTTATCTCACACCATATTTTCCAGCTTTGTCCCCACTCCCCGCTTATAAAAACAAATAAAAGCAACAACAATACAACAAACAAGTCATGAAAAATCACATCAAGTCTATTGTTGTTGACATTATAGGTTCAAAGTCTGACAGATGTTTCTGCTATCATTGAGAAAAAAGTCGAGGAAAAGCAGATAGCTATGTAACAAGATATATATCAAAATATTCATGAGATAAAGCACAAAGCTTTCAAATAATTTACTAAAAATCAGTATCACGCAAGGTCAAACGGTAAAAAAGTCAGACCCCCACCAATCAGGGGTCATAATTCAGATCTATAATATCTATAATATACCAGATTTACAATTTTAAACATTTAGAGAAATCGAACGTCTAATGCTTTATAAAGTATGCCTTTATGCTGAACAGAAATCTTAAAATATAATTATCTCATCTTCTTTTTCAAATGTTATGCCGACTGGCAATCAATTCTCTACTTCTTTCTGCCCCTCGTATAGTGAATGATACATGATAGATTTCTCTAAAAACACTACAGTAAATTGTCATTGTTGGCTAATAAATCCACAGTTATGATAAACAAAATAAGTCTTTTCCGTGAAATAATTACCAATACAGAACCATTGTTTGTTTGATCGAGCCCCATTAATACCTTAAAACAGTGTTGGGGCCAGCCCTATGTTCAGCCATGAAAGAAAGACACACAAGATACCCGCCATAAATGTAGGCACCCTGACCACCAAACACGACTGAACACAGATCCCGAAATTCAGTGGATCCAAGAATTTCAAACAGGTGATCAGCCAATGGTGTAATACAGAACCTATGTAATGAATATTTAAACCGAACATAAGAACCATCGCTCTTCATGGATAACATTGATAGGTGGGGAATGCAAATCTGAGCCATCGTTGTACACAGACAGTAAGACAAAACGCTACAATAGATTAACAAATATTTATGCTCATTTTTCCATTTCTACACAGTTACGTATGCATCAGCCACTTTCTTTTACCATTTTTTTTTCTTTTAGTAAAATCTAATCATCATACTCTCCCAAGTTCATTGGTTGACTGCTGTCTCACCCATCACATCTAAATATTCATAATCAAGAAATAACAATCCAAAGAAGCTTATCACATTCATAACTGGATAATTGCACTCAATGATGATGAAGTTGCAACCATTAGGATTTCAAAAAACGGAGAATTGAACTTAACTAATTGAATTTTATTGCATCTTGTTTTATCATGCACAATGAAATGGACAAAATCTGAACGATTAATAGAAATATGCAGCACTTTACTACCAACAGGTGGGTTCTGAGTTGGGGATTAAAGAATGAGCTCAAACAAAACATGAACGCTGCGTGTTTTAACTTTGCAGTTAAAGAAAAGGAAGGGGAACAATTCATTACCTTACAAGTGTCATCACTAAACAGGTGGACACCTCTTTTTCAAACCACACTATATATTTTGTGCAGCTTCTTGTCACCAATGGCAACTGAAACTGCTACTGATTGAAAGAAAAATAACCAAAGGTCTCATTTTACCCCAGTCTACAATTTCAATTACAAAGATGATTCTACGAAGAAATAAATTAATCTCATAAATGTAACAAAGCAAATGTTTACATTTAATGAAATCTGTACAAAAATGTGTATAAATTAAAAAGTTTGTACAATCTCAACCTCATTGAATTGTATGATAAAGTAAAGACATATAAACAGTATTTGCAACTTGTGCTAAAATTCATTCAGCTGTGGCTATAAAATGATGATTTCACTTCAGCTCATCAGTCTCTTTGATGGCCCATGCAGCAATACTAATCATTATGGACAATACATGATAATTACCAATAATTACAAGGGACAAAGCGAATACTTTAAATACTAAATACTTTAGACAAGGTGATACAAAGAGATTCCATTCCATTCTTACCCAGTTCTGACATCAAATTACCTAGTCATTTGCTTAGCAAAACTTGTAAATAGAAAATAAGTCCAAACTCATCACTCATGCCTTTCCACTATGACAATCTACAAATCTGAACATCTATGCATCTACACTTGAAAGAAAAATAATAATTCAGTTTTAGTATGTAGGTTGCTGATAGTCAGGTGTCTCCTTCTGTTGACTGAAGGGAGGCTGCTGGTAGGGGTCACCGGTGTCACTGCCAGGGAAGGATGAGTACGGGGATGATGCATTGGGGTCATGGTCGTATCCTGAAGCAAAAGCCTCTTGACTTCCCAAGCGATAGCGGCGAAATGCAAAGAATGTTAGAGCTCCCTGGAATAAATTAAATATTGATATAATACAACTGTAAATGGAAACAATGGGGGAGCATGTGTGATTCCAGCAATATATGATCAGATATAAGTGATTTGTGTCACCTGTACCCTTCACACCATCAAAACCCATATAAACTCAGACAACATGAACCTAAAGCTCTGAGAAAGTCCAAAGGAAAAAATACCCACGTTGCCAGCGGGATTCAAACGCAGGACCTTCTATGCATAAAGCTATTTTTCGTATGCATGGGTGCAGGCTCTCTGGGTCCAAAAGGCTGGCAGAGCACCATGCAAAGTTCAAACAGCCTGCAGGGCTGACCACTGATCATTGACTGATCTAGATACTGTGGCAGAGTAGCAGCAAAGCAAGGATAATGCAAGATAGCAAATATAGCATACATCCTCTGCTGCTTTCCTTGTGTTGCAGTGTCAAGACCTTGCTTAGTCAAGACAACAGAGCGTGGTTGCAACATTATAGCTGTCAGAAGACAAACCACAGCCTTTCTTTCAGAGGCCTGTCACTTAGACCAGACCTGCGAACCCACTGTGTAACAAAAATGCGTCACATTTCTCCAAACCTCCAGCTTTACACACTATAAAGAAATAACTGCCTGCCTATAGCTGGGAAAGTAAATTGCGATAAAGGTGCATCCTATTCAGAGGATGACAAGTTATTGCTAGAGTTCTCAATGATTAAGAATGCCTAGTTTGTTAGACACAATTCTAGTCACACCATGCGGGGAAATAGTAAGACGATAAAGTTTAGGTAAAAGAATGAGGAACCGAGGGAGACCACACAAGAAGCAACCTCCAACCGCCCACTAATGCCTAAAGATAATGCTGTGATTAGCTTCGGAGCCGAAGGCCACAATAAGTGCAAATTTCACTATGAGATGACGGATGAGTTATCATAGTCAATATGTCCAGTTATTTGAGACAATCTTTTTACTGCGGTGTGGCAGAAGGAAGTGGTACCTGTCCTCGCGGCACAATCAGTCCTCGCATACCGTTGGTGGATGATTGACACATCCGGTCCAACTGCAGGCGAGGAGAAAAATTACACATAACAAAATCTTTTAATTCAAATCGTAGAACATTTTAAAACTCAGCATACCAAATTCACATAGGCACGCTAAAGAAACAACAAAAATGACCCCCAAAATGTAATAAATTCATTGCAGAGAGGAAAAGAAGGACTATTTGATTTTCTATGGTCTTCTTCTAGATTTATCTTCATCACATTACCATTTCTGTTCCAAAGTGATCGAAGCTGTGGCATTAAATGGTGATATTCACCAAGTGAAGCGCTTTTTTTCCACAGATCAAGTTTCTGCCTTCTCGTGACAGTAGCACCATAATCACATAATTGCGCCAAAACACCACAGTAAAATTGTCTGAGTGAAACACACCATTTCACCATAGTTTTGCCCCAACCCGCGATAACAATAATAACAAAAATATACTGCCCCTTTTGACAGTGTACGCACCAGGGCCAATGACCTCAATGACAATAATGTAATAGTTTGAGTGCATTCAGTTATCTATGCGTGTGTGTTTTAGTCTGTTTTTAGAATACAGCAACACGGTGCAAGCAAAGAAACGGCACATTCACGGGAGACCTTACAAACAGTGCCTTGTCACCGCTCACTGTGAGCCCCGCATTCGCTCCCCCCCCGCCATACTGCACCAGGGCCAATGACCTCAATGGCAATAATATTATAGTTTGTGTGCATTCAGCTATCTATCTATGTGTGTCAGTTGTGCCATCACAGTGCACTAAGCATAGTCAAATACTGGGCAAGTTTTTAAACCCCACTTCCTTCAAAACTTTAATTTCTTCCTTCTATATTTTCTAGAATCGACTATTGCAATCTCTTCACTTCAACATCTGCAAAATCATGTAACAAGATTAGTCCTGCACAAAAAGAAAATTGATAACATATATATACCCTTGCACCTTGATCTTCACTAGCTGCCTATAACACAAAGGATATATTATAAAGTAGCTCTTTTAGCCCATAAATGTATAAATGATAAAGCACCTTGTTATCTTGGAAATCTAATCAAAGTTTATGTACCAAGGTAATTTAAGATCTAATGCAAAAATAAATTTAGAAGTCCTTTTTAGAGGCCCAAAAAATTTTTCTGACAGAAAATTTAGTCACTTTGGACCTACAGTTTGAAACTCTTTGCCTGAAAGTTTAAAATATATACCAGACAAAGTGATTTTTAAAAAGAGGCTAAAACTTGAATCAATCGCAAATCTCTTGATAATCAATGATCCATTTTCACATGCTTTTGTGCGATATATTTATGTCATGTACGTTGATAAAGTTTTATAGTCTAGTATGGTTTAACTTCATAATTTGTGTACATTGCTTTTCTCACTGCCCACTGTGATGTGGGCCTTGATATATAAATCACTATTAAGGCGCTATAGAAATAAACTTTATTATGATTAATCATTACACACACACACCATCTCTCGTTACATATCTATGAGTCATACGATGTGCATGCGAGAGCATGACATGACTACATATATCTGGTTGGGTACTTGTGTGTGTATTATGCATGGCATGTAAGGCGGGTGGAAATTCAAAAATCTTAAGAGCTAACAACAGGAAGACCCACCACAGAATTCTTTATTCTTCCATGGGCGTAAATTTGAGGTTCTTCCTTGCCAATGCAGATTTTTTATACTTTCACATTCACAGGCAGAAATTTAAAGATCTAACGAGCCAGAAGGTAACAGATGGCAGCTAGGCAACATATTTGGAAGACAGCACACACACTGCTGCCCCAAACCGCACTGGCATGGACCACACCGTTACTAGCTAACCGCACCATGCACTTATCTTGAGGCTGGTGGACGGTAGACTACGGAAAATAATCAGTAAAAGCACCAAAACATTAGAGATCCAGATATCTCTACACCAAGGAGCTTAACTTATGTATAGTATAGGGCTTTTAAAATCTACTCTATACACTTCGCATGACGGTCAATCGGTTCGTACCATTATAATTTTGCAAGTCCACTCTTTCACAAATGACGGTCAGCCAGACAGCATGACGGCCGTCTTGCACATGTAATGAACGACCACAAGGATACCTGGTCTCGTCCCGACAAACGTGTTACCTTCCTATTTTTTTGTTGTTGATTGTATGTAATGAACGACCACAGGGGTACCTGGTCTCCACATCTGTATCTTACTCTATATATCCATCTATTCTTCCATCCATATCTACCCATCTATTTCATCCATCCACCCATCTCTCAATCTAACCCTTCATATCTACCTAATCCTCCATCCATTATTCTATCTATTTTTCCATACATTCATCTTTCTATTCTTCCATCCATCTATCAATCAATCTATTCTTCCGTCCATCTACCATTCTATCTGTCGATCTACCAATCTATTCATCCATCCATGCAAAAAATTGACAATTATATGAATGGCTGAGATGCCCTTTTCTATAAAAATAGAGAAATAAATGCATCTTGAAAGAGCATGCCTGTTACAAATGTGTTTTGTAAATTAATCTAGTAAAAAAACTACAAGGAATTTTAACTAGATTTTGTGAAAAGTTGAGGATGGACTTATTCTAACAGAATATAAAATAAAAATTGTTCATGCCAAAATGAAAAAAAATGCATTTTGATGAGCATGGCAAATTTCCTTTCCCCACGTTCGAGTGTGTCACTAATCCTGAACAAATTGGTATCGACTCCCTGTGCTCCTAATTAATTGCACAGATTGTCAATTTGCTTCACACAATTCTTATAACTATATAGATATATCCTATCTATAATTTACCAGTTCTTTTGTATTTGGGTAAGATAGAACAAACCATCCAGGCTATACTTCTTTCCCTACAAACTTATTACTCTCAATCAAGCTCGATGCTCCAACAATGAAAGCATTCCTAAAGTTAACCTACAACTGTCACGAGTTGACAATGAACATAACGATTTTATTTGATTTGCATCACTCACCCATGAGCCAATAGAAAAGAAAGAGAAGGCTATGGCAGCCTGAACATTGTCCCTGCTACGGTGAAGACCATCCTTGTCATCAGTACGTCTCCATGCATCAGCCATGTAGCAGAATCCAACGAACCACAGGAAGGTCCACAAAGCTGACAAAAAATAATTCAACTTACTCAATACATCATAAAAAGGGGAAAGGGGAATGCAGTGCCAAGCTATTATATCGTAAAAAATATATATACGTGGGTAGTGCCTTTACTACTACTACTACTAATTAAATTTATGACAAAATGTAAACAAAGGAGGACATTTCATCAATTCCATTACAGTAGGAAACAGTTTAACAGTGACCCATTGAGTGAGATTGTAAGCAAGAATCTATATCTATACGAGTGAGCCGATTTTCGTCACGCATTTTCTCAGAGAATTAGCAAAACAACAAAGATGTATAGTATAGCCAACTTGGATATTCCTTTATTGGTAAGAAAGAGCTAACAACCAAAACAAAAATGTCAATTTTTAACTCGATTTATTGCCCAACTTTG
>JARBEQ010263187.1:0-10337 GCA_030265355.1 Tritonia tetraquetra
ACACACACACACACACACACACACATATATATATATATATATATATATATATATATATATATATATATATATATATGTGTGTGTGTGTAGAGGGGGCGAGAGAGAGAAAGAGAGAGAGGGGGATGTGAAAACTAGAAGGTATAGAGGGTAGTTGGCCCTATGGAGGTTTAGAAACCTTGGACTAGCGGATTAACAAGTCTTTGCCGAGCGAATTTCTCCCAAGCCAATCGCCCGCGTATCCTTAGGCAAACTCGGAGGAAATCTCACCCCAAACGGTGTGCGCCGCGGAGGAAGACGTGAGCAAATAGTCCCGAAGACATGTGGAAAGTTTGGGCACGTATTCATACTCTGTCAAGGATAGCCCAAATTGTATACAGACGCATTAGACAGAAAGAGGGGCGACCAGGAGATATTCTTGAAACCGGTGTGGACATAGATTTTGGAAATCTTTGCAAAGCGGAGGTTGAAAGAGTCGTGAACTCGGTTGACATTTTCCTGCTCTTCTCGTCGTGGAGAGCTCCATTTCGGGGTGTATAATGACCGTGTTATATTTCGGTCTATTTAACCGCGATGACACGTCCATGGGAAATATATTTGTACACATAGCGGCGTTATCATGGGGTCCCAGTGGCTCAGAGCTATGAAGCGAAAGGTACCGGGTTCGAATCCCAGCGGTGACAGTTGTTGTTTTTCTACATCAAACTCGGTATAATCCTATTTGCCACTCGCCTGATCCTATGAGGGTAGTGGGATCAAGAACCTAGTCCTATCGGAGACGGCCGATAAATTGGGAGGTCCCGTGTGGAGCTTATGCACGTTAAAGAACCCTTGTCAGTTGGAAATCGAGAAGAGTAGGCCGAAAGGCCGATATCCGGTCAAAATTACTTCCGACCACAAAACAGTCAGTGGGCTGATCACCTGCTTGGCCTAATATCTTGATCCAGAGTAAATCCGCCTCGTAGAGCTAGCCCTACACTGTAATGGTAACAGGGAACTGGATAAGAAAGAAGAAAGACATGTCACATAGCGTTATCATTTAATGCGAGAGCAGTGCAGCCGAGTCGCACCGTGGGCTGCCTCGCTTGACCCAGAGGTATCAAAATGAGAAACGGGAAAGTATACTGCGATAGACCAGCGTCCTGTCCACTACAGAAATGGACATTGTCTCTTGGCCGGCCCTGTGAACCTTGTGGCTTTCCAGGGCTAACGTAAAAGGCATGGCAGGAGGCATGTGTTTTTGTTGTGGGTTTATTTTTGTTGTGTTTTGTTTGTTTTTTTCTTTTCTTTTTTGTTTTTTTAGGTGTTGTTTTGTTGGAGGGGGGTGGCTTTTTTTAAAGTTGCTAGTTTTACGCCATAGGCAACTCCTTTTAGGTCATATCAAAGGCGGTTTTTAGTCCATCTCCGATACCAATCCACAGGGCCAGAGCCATACACACTTTGAGAAAGTCGCCATCGGGATTCGAACCCATGACTTCTATAATAGAAAATGAATGCGTTTCCATTATGCCACACATATCTCCCTCATAGGGTCGGAGGGTGACCCGGTTTCTGGTCTATCGCAGAATATTTTCCCAAATCTCATTTGAGAGTTGGTACCCATTTCTACACCTGGGGGTTGAGGGAGGCAAACGGAGTAAAGTTTCTTGCCCATGGAACAAAACCAAGTGCCTGAAGCCGGATTTGAACCTACAACCTTTGCCATGGAAGTCTGCTGTCTAGACCACTCGGCTATCTCGCCTTCTTATTTTCAAAACACTTGAAGATCACAATGTCAGAGACGAGACATCCTTCTATTTTCAATAGGTGTCTGAAACCAATGGTCCCTTTAAACTCTTTAACCAGGCCGTGATTCGAACCTGGACCTCCTGATCCATGTGCGTGTGCTTTACAAATACGCCACAGAGGAATTGGTAAATTTCATTTACTTTTTTATTCTATTGTCAGAGGGAAGAAATATCGTTACCCTTCTTCAACTTTTACAATTTACAATGGTTTTCTTGTCAGACCATCTTGAAATACCACTACCGTAATTCATCGCTTACTCCAATAGTCAAAATGCGTGTGTAGGTGTTTGTGTGTGTGTGGGGGGGGGGGGGGGGTTGGATGTGTTTGTTTGTGTGTATGTGGGTGGGTGCATGTGTGTGTAAAGGTTATGTCAAAGGCGCTTCAACAGAACTTGAGAAGATTTCACGTGAATCTCCAGGGCAGAGCCTTGAAAACTGAAAGGTCCAGAGAAAAAATTCCACACCAGGTGGGACTTGAACCTCGGTCCTCGCATCCAAAGTCTAGTGGCTTGAACGCTGAGCTAGGGACGCCCGTGTGTGTGTGTGTGTGTGCGTGTGTGTGTGTGTGTGTGTATGCGTGTTTACTATATGGGAATGCGTGTGCGTAGGTGTGTGCATTATATGGGAATGTGCATATATGTTTGTGTGTGTTTTCTTTTGTACGTGTATGCATTGTGTGTGCATAGTGTGTATGGTGTTATAAAGTGTCTCCATATAAATTAGATTGTAAATCATCTACACAGAGACCCAAGGAATAAACACATAATAAAACCTCATACTTACGTTGTTTAAACTACTAATACGCCTGTCGTATCAATTGGCCAACCCGCTCTTATCGAAAAAAAAGATCAAAGAAACTTGGCTTGATATTGTTTTGTTTCGTTCTTTCGTTCCCACTTTTATCCTTATATTATTGTTCAATATTTATTTTTGTTTATTTTTTTATTGGGTTATTTTCCATTGTTTTTTTATGGCGGTTTTTTTCGTTGGGGTCTCAGTGGCGCAGAGGTACGGTTCTTGCCTCTGAAGCGAAAGGTAGCTACATGGTTCGATTCCCGGCAGCGTCGCTCCGTGAAACTCGATGAAAACATATATGCCACTCCCCTGATCAGGTAGGTGGGATCAAAGAAACTAGGCCTATCGGAGACGGACGCTAAACTCGGAGGTCCCGTGTGCATGTTGCGCACGTTAAAGAACACTTGGCAGTTAAAATCAATAAGAGTAGGCCACAAGGCCGCTGTCCGGGCAAAATGAATCCTAACCACAATGGTCACAGTGGGCTGCTCACCTGCTTGGCTTAATATCTTGATCGAGAGAAATCCAGCCTCACTGTAATGGTAAAAGGGAATTGGATAAGGAAGAAAGAAAGGTTTTTTTCTGTTCTTTCTAACACGTTGTATTGATCTATCAGTGCCATTGTTGTTGGTATCTTATAACTTGATCTACCTGCTGCGAACGTTATTATGGATTATTCTTTTGCACACAATGGGTAATTACCATAGACATTGAACAGAGTGGGTCATACGCAATGATAAAAAGGTTTCAGGCCTAGCATAGTTTTCACAGCGGCAGTAGTAGTAATAGTAATAGTAGTAGTAGTAGTAGTTGTTGTAGTAGTAGTAGTAGTAGTAGTAGTAGTAATAGTTAGTAGTAGTAGTAGTAGTAGTAGTTGTAGGTAGTAGTAGTAGTAGTAGTAGTAGTAGCAGTAGTAGAAGTAGTAGTAGTAGAAGTAGTAGTAGTAGTAGTAGTAGTAGTTGCTGTTGTAGTAGTAGTAGTAGTAGTAGTAGTAGTAGTAGTAGTAGTTGTAGTTGTAGTAGTAGTAGTAGTAGAAGTAGTAGTAGTAGTAGTAGTAGTAGTAGTTGCTGTTGTAGTAGTAGTAGTAGTAGTAGTAGAAGTAGTAGTAGTAGTAGTAGTAGTTGCTGTTGTAGTAGTAGTAGTAGTAGTAGTAGTAGTAGTAGTAGTAGTAGTAGTAGTAGTAGTAGTTGTTGTTGTTGTTGTAGCAGCAGCAGGAGTAGGAGGTAAGACGAGTAGGAAGAAATAATGGAATAAGGAATCAACAACATTCCTACGACTTGTATATTTTCCTTGTCCGTTGCCGCTGCTTCAAAACAACCAAAACCCTTCATATGTAAGAATAAATACAACACGACTTGACTCGATTCTGCCTCCATCTTGGGCGTATCGAATCACTACAATAAATATATTGATATCCAGATTTTCATTTGTATGATAATTAGAGCAGCTCTCTGCCCAAGGCCGGATGTCGATAATTTCATGCTTACATTTGCATGGTAATCAGTGGTGGACACACGATCAAAAGGAATCGGTGTCGATAACGATGAATATTGCATAGCCCGTGTGACCGGCCTCCTCTATACTTAATACACCCACCAATACTGAATTGAGTAGGGACACGCTTTGGGTGCAATGGACAAGGCAGACCAAATGTATTACATACCCGGCAATGATCATGGGACGTTTTATAATTAGAGTTCATGATGTCCGAAAATAACTTGATTAGTAGGGGTCACTGAGTACAAATTCTGAATGGTTAGAAATTATTTCGGTTATTTTGTTCGATCGAACCCCATCAATACCACAACGTAGTGTTCGGGCCAGTTCCTGTGTTCAGCCATGAAAGGCAGACAAGATACCCCCAAAAACACAAGCATCCCGACCACCAAGCATGCCTGAACACAGAGCTGGGAAAATGCCATGGATCAAACAATTTGAGACAAGAAGGTGATCAGCCTTTTGTGTCCATAATTCTATAATTGTACCATGAGGAAAACACTGAGCAGTATTAATCAAAGACGTAGTACCCCCTCAATTATTGATTAAAAACGATTTGCCACTCTGAGTTGGAAGTATTGTGGGTATAAGAAAATATGGCGGGGGGGGGGGGGGGGGGGGCTCCCTGGTGCGGTGGCTAAGTCACTTGCCTCTGGATGCGGAGGTCTTGGTGTGACGTGAGTTTTTTTTATGGCAGTAACCTATCAAAGGTGATGCTAATGGTTGCGCTATTGGACAGACAAATTGATTTGTCTCCTAGTTAGCTTTGGGTGAATCCAATACACCTCGTCCGGTCACAAATATGTATAAGGTAAAGTGTAATTAAACGTCTAGGGAGACGACAACATTATAAAAGTCGGGTCCCGTTATATTATAAGTGGTCTAGCTCAGGAACCACAATGTCAAATAAGTCAACCCCAACAAAGGTTTTAAGCATCAATTATAAATCTATATTTTGTCATTTATTTCATATTCTTATTCATCATTGGCTTTTGTTTTGTATTTATCACTCTGGCTTTTAAGGCCACTTAGATTGTTTGCGGAGTCCTTCCCCGCTGATCGTGGCGCTGGTGGTTCGCTCGCATCACGGCCTTGCATAACGGAATCGTCGTGTAGCCAGGGTTTCTTCACGGCTGTCTTAACTTGGTCAGCAGAGTCAGCGGTAGCGAAGTCCAAGAATGGCGAATGGTGGATGGTGGATGGTCCTCTTTAATACGAATTATCCCGATAACGTCTTATCCACGCACGTGGTAGTAAGTCCAACAATTGGATTATTTTATGTCATATTTATTATATCTTGTACTTATCATAGGATGACGCGTTGCTCTCAAACGGCAGGACTTGTTAACCGTTCAAAGATTGGAGATGCACTGGCGTACCGCATACAGGATTGACAATTATCTAGGGGTAGCATCTACTTTGATTGGTCAAACTGCTACTAATACTATCCTCCGATTGGCTCGCGTGTAATTGACCGCTGTTGGGCCTACGCATGAAGAACAAAGATAACTGACACCTATACGATAAATTCTTTGTAGTCAATGATGCAGAGAAAACATCTGGTTGCTCCGCTGGTCGGTGTTTGTCTATGATGTGTGACGTGTGATTAGCAGACTGGTGGAAAAGAGGGGTGTGTGTAGCGGTGGGTAGGAGCAATGGAGTTTAGTCGGCCCTTTGTTACCGTGGTTTGAGTAATGTTGGGTAGTCACAGAGAGGGTGAAGTGTTATATCATCACACCCGGTTTCAGACCCGCCTTGTGCAGGGTTTTTTTTTGTCTGGGCCGTTTTGAGTTTTTTTATGGATCTGCCCTAGGGATCTGCGTGGAGTCTTCTCAACTTTTGTTGAAAAGCATTTCATATGACATTTCTTGGTTGAAAGGGGCAAAACACTTCAAACTTGAGAACTTATTATTAGAAAATTTGGTGTGAAATAATATAAGGTTTTTAGAAGTCATAAATTGAAGGGGAGTAGGCTCTAGAAAAGTATAAGCAATGTTCGAAAATGGTAAAGTGCCAGAAAAAACAAAGAAAAATAGCCATAGAAAAAAGTGGAATGTCAATATTGGGAATTGAACCCACACTGCGGTGTACGACAGCACTGTCTAGCCAGAGACAGAGGTCACGCTCTAACCAACTGAGATAATAGCCTCTAAGTCATAGACAATCCTTCTCCAAACAATCCCGTCATGTCATTGTCCTTTTCCTTCTGTTAACTTTGTTTGTTTTGTTTTTCTTTCTTTATCAATAATTTTTAGTACCTTTCGGTGTAAGGTTTATGCGTGCTACACAACTTTCGCCATTTATCCCTATTCAGTGATAGCCTTTTTGCCTCTACAAGCCTAGATACTCTTCTTCTTGTTTTCTTTTTTTTCCAATTAATTCTGTAACTGCATCCAGACACATTTTCTTTGCTCTACCTATAGCTAGTTTTTATTGCTGTTTACATTCTAGTATTTGATTAGGAATTCTGTTATCTTTCATTCTGTTTATGTATCCATACCATCTTCATTGATTTGTATCTTATCTGTTTTTATTTTCCAGACTTTCAGTTTTTACTTCCTAATCGTAGCGCTGGTATAATGTTCCATTGTAGGCTATTCTATTAAGTTTACATTTACGCAGTGGGCTGATCGCCTGCTTGTCTAAAATTATTTGACTCAGGCTCTACGTTTAGCCATGCTTTGTTGTCGGGGTGCTCGCATAATGGCAGGTATCTTGTGTGTGTGTGTGTGTGTGTGTGTGTGTGTGTGTGTGTGTGTGTGCGTGTGTGTGTGTGCATTTCGTGACTCAATACTGCTTGGGGGTATTAAATTAGATAATGGTGTTCGATCAAACAAACAAACATTAGGTGTATGTATCATAAATCTCTCATGTCCAATCCCATGTAATGAAAACCAGGACAGCAAACAGCCAGTGACACATCAAAGACACGATTAGATCATGTTTACGCACGCCTGTTTTATTTACAACGATTATAGAAAGGATAACAATACAGGATCAAAGGCATCACAGTATTAATATCACCGCAGATTCAATCTCAGGTGGTGGGATTGCATTTCAAAGGGAGTTGTATTTATTCATCTACCCATATAGAATTAACGTAGGGGTGGATATCTTTGTTTTATAGCACAAGTAAACAATACGGATTTACTCAGTGGTTTATGGACTTTAATGTGTATTTCTATCATTGGAGGTGTCCTCGGAGACGAGATGGATGCTACTGAGTTTTTCAAGCCTACTGATAGAAATGGAGGGGCCCCAATGACTCAGAGCAGATATGGTTTTGGCCTGGGAAGCAAAAGTTACCGGGTTCGAATCCCAGCGGCGACAGCTGTTGTTTTTCTTCACAAAAATCGGTATAAACCTATTTGCCACTCCTCTGATCATATTATGAAGGTATATGGGATCAAGAGCCTTGTCCTATTGGAGGAGACGGACGATAAAATGGAACGTCCAGTGTGCAAGTTGTGTACATTAAAGAAAATTTGGCAGTTGGAAATCGAGAAAGGCCGCTGTCCGGTCGAAATCCGCCCCATTGAGCGGACCCTACACTGTAACGGTAACAGGGAACTGGATAAGACGAAATGATAAGAAATGGAAACAAGCCAATAATGGCTGCCGGAACTTCAAACTCAAAGTCAAGGAACAGAGAGAAAAATATGAAAAACTTCTAATAAAGACAATGAAACAGGGATACAGAACGTTTTGGGGAAAACCCCTCCTCAGGTAATGGGAAGGAGGAATAAACACAAAAACATACGGAGTCGTTTTTGACTGGACTGGACCTGGACTGGCAAGACCTGAACTCCAAATGAAAGTTACAAATAGACCGGCCTGGAGGAAGATTGTGTCTTCCGCAGCGCCCCCCCCCCCCCCTCCACAGGCCGAATAACACCAATCCATTGTTAGCTTTATTCGCCCTTCTTTGCGAAAGCGATAGAGCAGTGTTGGGGCCATGCTCATATCCAGCTTTGGATGCCACACACGTATTATGAAGATCATTTCATAGGTGGGACCTGTTTATAGTCCATCTCCGATAGGAGAACCTGCACAGTCGGAAAAAAGAGGCCTTTGACCTGGCCGGGATTCGAGATTCGAACCCTGGACCTCCCTTTCCATTGTTAGCAAATGCTTTGACCACACAGCACCACAAATGGTCCCAGAGAACAAATTACGAGAACAGATGGGGAATTGAGGAAAGCAACAGCGAAGGCAAGCAAAAGAATTTCGTTTAAACCTACGTGCGTTCCCGGATCCCAGCGATAATGTCCTAAACAACACAATGAAAGATAATTTGAAGCGCCCGGGCGGCCGGATGAATTGTACGAGCAGATTTTAACAGCTAGTGTGAACGGCTCTCTCTCTCTCTCTCTCTCTCTCTCTCTCTCTCTCTCTCTCTCTCTCTCTCTCTCTCTCTCTCTCTCTCTCTCGTTTTAACAGCCCCTGCAAACGGCTCTCTCATTTCTTATCATTTTACGGTCCGGTAGGCCCGTATCGGGCAGTCAATGTTTTATGCATGCCTAATAGCTGTCCGTGTCTTATGAAGCGTATGGTTCGGGGAAGTGTAAAGAAAGATGTGACCGCTTCGTGTTGGGGAAGTATAAAGTTGTATTGCTGCTGCTGTACATTCTCGGCCGTTGTGGTTGTAGCAAAGATAATCAACAATAAGATAGTCAACTCAATTAATTTTACCGAGGCCACATGAGAGTGGTGTCAATTTTGTAGCTAGTGTGCTAGTAGTACCAGAAGTTCCTTATTATTTTGGTTCGTTCAATACTCGATACAAAATGGCATGGTGGTAATGCATTCTTTTATCAAAAATATATCGCACCAAAATCATAAAATTCGTTCTATCCCGTGCACGCTATGGCACAACTCACAACTGTCATCTAAGGTGCAAGGGAAACAGCTCTTAAAGATTCCTGACTCATTATTGTAATTATATCAACTGGACATGACGCGAACATGACGTCATGTTACGGGTGTTATTACAAATATTATGCTCACCAGCGTCTGCAGTGTGTAATCAAGGTTCACCATTTGATTGTTCTCTCCCTTATGAAGTAATGACCATTACACAATAAGCTTATTGTCTATCGACCCGTGAGAGCTACCTCACGTGAATTACAATGGGCCTTTGTCTGGCGTGCCTACACCAAACAATAGATAAACCAGGTGTCAATAGGTTGCGAGAATAATCCCCTCTCCCCGTATACAGTGTTAGACTATTACAATCACAAAATAATTTATTAAGGTTCACGCCTGTCGGGGGAAGACGAAAACTGTTGTTACGCGTAATTAGGCAAGCGACGTACGCTAAGTCGGGATTCCCAATATGGGCATAACACGCCGCTTAAGGCTAAATGCAATTAGCATGGCTCTAGAAAGAATGTTGACACATGACAGATAGGAGGAGCTAAATGGGAAGAATCTAAGAACCCAGGACTCGCCATCTGACGACAATCACGGAGAGGTGGGGTTTTCTACCAATTTAATAATACGCTAAGAATTGGCTACTCAGGGCATTGCACAATTAATATAAGTTAAACGCTGTCTTGTCTATCAGACGATATAGGAACTTAGCTTATGATGGACTTATATTGTTTATTCTAATGGATTAAATGCCTCACCAGGTAAGAAGTCGTCCAGGTTCTAAATATGTGTGTGCCTAGGATAATTGTGTCTATTTATTATGATTAATTAAGTTCTGTGTCTAACAGTTTGGAATTACCTTGTGAATTAAACTATAATACACGTTGGTATAACGTGAAATGTAATTCTTAACTCACTAACAATTAAACCACTCATCCTGGTAATGTTGAGTGGTTTCTATGTTTAAGATACAAGTTAACATAAATATATGTATTACTAACACTAACCTATATTACGTTATGACTTAGTGTGCGTACTAAACCTTCATTATTCATGTCGTAACCTTTTGTGTATATTATCAATTATATCCATATTTTGCCATATACCATGCCAATACTCTATCAGTCTACTATACCGCTCACCCTACCTTACTCTGTCTTACAAATCTATGGATTCTTAACCACTAGAACACAGATCAAGAGAGTAACATAAGGCCATATTATATTTCCAGGACCACGTTTGTACTACCCATCTGCCGTTCCGATGATAAATCCGGTTTGAGAGATGAAGAGCCTAAACTAGAGATGACAACGAGAAGTACTGGAGCTTACATAGAACATTGAAGACTATCCTGAACCAGCTAAGTACCCTACCACGCGGAACGGACCA
>JARBEQ010263209.1:0-10336 GCA_030265355.1 Tritonia tetraquetra
CGTTACCACGTTCCACATTCGAGGACTAACAACCATATGCAGTCCTTCTTTCCATCTGCCATAAGACTGTGGAACAATTTGCAACCAACAGCGGTCAGAAAACTTGACATACAATCTTTCTGGGGCAGTTTGAAGATGGTCACACAATGAGTGAGCCCTTGTATCCTTTGTTCAGTATTTTCATGTTTAGATTAGATGACTTGTATTATGTATCATTTTGCGACAATACACCAGAGGTGGTCTGCAAATTACCGGAAGAAGAAGAAGACCAAAATGTTTCATAAACAAATTCTTCATAAGATGACCTTAAACTAAACGTACCAGAGTGACATCCTGCAAATTTGCGGTGTATAGACTGTACAAAGAATTACAGATAATTTTTTATACTGAATTGTTGCTGTTTTCCTTCTTGCAGCATGGATACCTGACATTGCTTGGAGTATAAGGGACATGATGTAGGGCCGTAATCAACAGTAAATAATCAATTTTAATCAAGCCATATTGAAAAACTAAAGACAGAGAAACAACCTTCTTTGATTTGACCTTTACGTGCAGAAAAGGGCGTAAAAATTCAAACTTTAGAACATAGAAACGACACATTCACACAGCATGTTTCACTTTGACTGACTGGTTTCATTTTGTATTTTGGACAGTACAGTTTCTTAACTAACACCATGACTATCATGTTGGAAACAGTGAGAAACATGCCAGCGGTGGGAAGGAGAGGGAGGGAAAGACCTAGAGAAGAAGATTGGAAGACTGTTTGAGAGAAGAGAAGACATGAGGGTAACAGAACTTGAGAGGGAAGACGCCTTAGACAGAAGAGTATGGAGGACAGGGATCTGTACCAGCACCCCCACTTGACTGAAGTTTGTATAGACTGGGGCAATTCAAAAAAACATTATAATAGATAGTCAAGCACTGATCAGCGACAGAAAAAAAAATCCCACTTGATCTTTTTGCATTGGAAATTTTTACAGTTACTTATGGAAACCTGGCCAACTGTGCAGTACTTTTGATTTTGTTTTATTTTTACAAAACACTTCAAACACAAACAACGTTCTAACACACAATCATTTCACTCCCCAGTCAAGACCAAAACTCGTTGAACCCATTGACTATGAGACATTTGTCATCAAGAACAAAGTCCTGCTACACAATGATCCCCAAAGGGACATGCTTAATTTCCCCCATGATGACGTGGAAGTACCGGTAAGAAATAAAAGATGCATGTCTGATTATCAAATTATAACATAATTGTAAAAGATGTATGTCTGATTATCAAATTACAACATAATTGTAAAAGATGCATGTCTGGTTATCAAATTATAACATAATTGTGTTCTAAAGACCAGAATGTCTAGTAATTTTTTAAAATTTTCAACTCTGTACACAATACTTTGTGTTAGATTAGTCTTTGAATAGTGCAAAGAATGAAACTGGTCAAACAATTGTTTTTTTTTTATGCCATTACATTAAGTTGCAATTCACTCGAACTTAAAATCTCTTTACAGTATTTAGTTTATTTCAGAGTTTGTAGTGATTGGTATAAAATGCTTCAATCATGTATTATACTTTCTGTACACACATGATGATAGAATTATGAATTTGATTAATTGTATGAATTTCAGCCTCGAAGGCCTGCCAAGAGAATGCGGACTGTTGTACCGACTGTGCCAGAAAACACTGAAGAAGTATCGAGTCTGATGGTGAAAGAATGCCTGAATACATACACCAGCCAGCTAGAGGCCATTCGCTTCAAATACCAACCCTACTCTGGCAGTTACCAGCAGTTGCCCAAGTTAGTCTCTCCTTGAATTCAATTGTATATTATGATTGTTATGGCTTTGGTCTTGTTTTATTTTTGTTATCCTATAATGCATATATATATTACCGCAAAACAGTGTGCAGCATTGCTGAAAAAACTCTGGATCAGGTGATCAGCCCACTGTGCCCCGAACTTGATTGGCACATTTTTAGGTGTTGCCCAAGTTTTGACCATTGTTTACTGTTGCCTTGTGGTAAACCCCTCAGCTATATAAGCGTTAATAAAGCTGAGCAGATTTTGCTACATAAGGCAATGCTTTGTTTTGTTACAACAAGAATACAAATTTGGCTTGAAGATCCAAGTCAACATTTCAAACAGTCCCCTTACTTGTTTGATGGACATCAATGAAATTTTAATCAGGTAATCACTCCCCTTTTTAAATGAAGATTTGATCTTGGATATCTACAGTAGTACACTCTTTGCATTTCAGTTCTAAAAAGAAGGAGCCTTTACAGCAGCATATCTTTGAGATTGATGCCGAATTTGAGGAAAAAGAAGACGTAAGTTTGAAAATGATTTAATTTTAAAAATCCTGCTTTATACATTTAACCCTTTGTTTCTCATAGTGGCCGCTATACATTGCTACTATCTCGCCCTCACAGCGCCCGCTCTATGATCATCTCCAATCGTGTCTACCCTCCGTTAGTTGAAATCACCACATGATATTAAAACCACAGGAAGATGCTCCTTTTCCAGGGTGATATCCTTCCATACGACGTAAATTTCATTCTAGAGCGTCGATTCATAGCAAAACTAGATTTGATTGAAAACTGGTCTTGTTTTCATGATGATTCCTCCCACTAAAAGTTCATTTCATGTTGCGGTGTTTGCCACATCTCTTCCTTAGTGATTCTTCATTGTTTGGATGTGAAAATGTGAGGGTACAGCCAAACAGTTACGAAATTACAGCCTGTCAAAGCTGTTTACGTTTTTTCAATCGTCACCGACTAGACCAGTTTGATGATGACAACGGGGGAATTAAATGATAAAAAATATCCTTTTTATGATAAAACTTAAGGAAAAAATCAAGAGAGTGGCTTATTCATTCGTCTTTGTTCTCATTGTTGTTTCATTCACGTATCATTTTTCATTGTTTAATTATTATTATTTTTTATGGACTTTCATATTTTTTACGGAGTTATGCCTCTTTTAGTGAGGAAATAAAACCATAAATTGGGAAATGTTGTGAGTGGCAAAAGGTTACGATGACATAACTTTAAATGAATTAGGAAAAGAATAATTATTTATTAATAACATTTTGAATTATTTTTTTTGTCCAGGACACATTGTCACGTAACTTTGCGATGGTGACCAAGAAAGGCTGGCTCTTGAAGGGACCTGACAGTGCCAAGGAAAACATCATCAGCTTTACACGGGTCAGAGACAATTTCTATACACGATGTATAGGTTCCACTTTTCTGCTATTCTGTGGAATTCCACTATCCACTAACACCACTGTCTTTATTTTTTTAGAACACATTATAATTCTAGTTTCGGGCACTGAAATGACCTACCTGTGTCGACAGAGCCCTAAAACAGCAAAAAAAACAAACAAACAATTCTAGTTTTATTATTACTGGTGAAAACCTGACCAACTGTGCACTACGTTAAGTTTTTCTTTATTTTTTACCAAACACTTTAGAGTTTTGATTTGAAAGTTTTTTTCGTTTTCTTCAAAGATATTCATATTATATTGATCACAACCTTTGTTGTTCGAATCCGGGCTAGGTCAGAGAGGGTAAAGGCCTTTTCTAGCTGTGCTGGTACGGGTTCAATTCCTTTCGGAGATGGGCTCTAAACAGGAGGCCCTACCCGGGTTCAATTTCTTTTGGAGGGTTTTCATGGCTCAGCTCTGGATATTTGCAAGGAATGTTCTCAAGTTCTGTTGAATTGCCTTTGATATGAATGTTATGTGTTGAAAAAGGTGTAAAACTAACAACTTTAGAACTTTCTTGAGAGATTATTCCTGGCAATTTTTACTGGTGAGGGTCGGTTCCCCATTATCACATTACCCCAGCTTACGATACAGAAAAAAAACCTCTCTCTTAATTTAGAATACGACTTGTTGACAATTTCATGATTTCAAAATTTATGAATTTACAAATCTTAGTCTTGTTTTCATTGTATACTGTTTTAATACTCTATACATCAAAATTATAATTTTTTTTTTTTATTGTTTGAAATTGACAGTATTGCAATTCTTTGCTTCATAATTTAGCAATTCAAACGTCGCTTCTTTGAGCTGAAGCAACAGACAGACTACACGTACATTCTGGAAATGTACAAAGATGACAAGAAGTCGGAGGTCAAGGGGTCATTTTTTCTGGACCTCGCTAAAGATGCTGTCAAGGTATTTGAACTTTGTCCTGCAATGTAGGTGTCATGGCATGGTTGCAATTACTATCTACTTTGGTTTTCCTACATAATTCATGTTTGACTATAAGAAGGAGGCTACTACATAGTTTTTTTACTTTATAATTATTGCAGACCTGCCATAAAAAGGGATATTCCTGTTTTTTAGTCGTTTCAAAATTTATCAAAATCGTCTGTTTTCACTATAAAATAATTCTTTTTTTAAAAACAATATCTTTTCTTCTTTTTCTCTAATAGTGTCCTGTTTTTTTTTCTGAAGCCGTATCCTGTCTTTACCTAGGTTAGGGTTGGCAGGCCTGGTATTTTGTAAAACAAATGTAAGGTGTGATGACAATTATGTCCCAGATACAATTATGTACTTATATGTGCCACGTATAGACCCTTTGACTAATAGAAAGTAAGTTTTTATTCATCTGCTCAAACAAGACTTTCCATTGGTCACAGATTTATGAAACTCTCAACGCTTAGATCTCTTAAAGGAGCTTACTAAACTTCTTCTGCTTATAGCAAGATGACGTAGATTTGATGTATGTGGTTGAAGAATAATTACTTTTTGCCTCTCCTGTAAATTTTTGATCTGCAGACTTACAAGGTAGAGAATTACAGCGATGAAATAATCTATACAATTTTGATTAGGAATGCCAGTTTCTTGATTTTGACTTGTTTCAATACCCTGTGCGTGGCATGTTAAGGAGTAAGGCACATTCTTTACTTTGCTATATCATTGTTTCAGTTGTATTTCCAGGAAAAGAATGAAGACGGTAACAAGGGATTCTTGTTTTCTCTTTCACCAGAATCTGAAAAAAGGAAAGCATTGCTTTGAGTTGCGTATGACTGAGGGACGTCCATCTTTGTTTGCAGCTGAAAGTGAGGCTGAAATGAGTGATTGGATAATTACATTGAACAAGGTCATCAACGCTGCCGAGACTGGTTCCCAGGTGTCCAGGGATAGTATGCGTGGTAGGTAGAAATGTTTGAAATGGAATGGACAACAACCAACCACCCCCAAGTCCTTTTCCTTGTGTGCCTCAATATAACACAAGCTACGGTAAAAGGAGAGAGACCATACCAGTATGCCAAAGCCTTGTAAAAAGTGGCTCTATCACTGCTACTATTACTATTCACATATCGTTCCAAGTAATAAAAGTTGATAGACAATGGTTTTACTGAAAAAAGTTCCCACTTATGTTCATTTGTAATGAAATGAGATGTTATGCTTAATTTTCTTTGAAATAAAGCCAAAATTTTCTTAATAAATTACTTTTATACATTGATAAAAACCGATTGAACAGCTCTACAATTTCAATTGTGGAATGATCTTTATGAATAAATATAATATGAAAATGTTATCCTTATAAATTATATCCTTTTTTTCTGCCAGATGAAAATGCGTTGACTGGACGACCGGAGAACTACAAGGAGAGCAGCACCAACCACCCTGTGGTGAAAGTAAGTGGGTGGGAATGTGATTTTGAAAGAAAATGTCTGTGGCTGACTGGGTAGGTCACTTGCCTCTGAATGCGGAGTTTCTGGGTTCAGATCCTGTCTGTGCAGGAATTTTCATTTTTGGACCTTTTGGTGTTTCAAGGCTCTGTCCTAGAGATTGATATAAAGTTGCAAATATTTAACCGCCTTTGATATATATCCTTTCTTCACAAGGGCATAATACTAACCTTCGATTTGACATGGAAAATGATGAAAGGACAAAGAGATTGCTCCCCTCCATCTTCACCTCCTTTTTATTTTTCTCTATTACGGAATTGGAGATTGATTATTTGTGCATAATCCCCCTTTGATAATTTATCTAACGTCTTACCCACTTAGATGTACTTATGAGGGAATGGAGTAGGCCTTTAAGTTAGGAATGACACAGGACAAGCCAAGCTGTGCCGTGGTGCTTGCCTGAAATGGTCTTTCTTTATCAATTTAGTACCTTTTGGTGTAAGATTGCCTGAAATGGTAACAATTGAAAAGAGAAAATGTTTAGACTGGACAAGTGTAAAACGCTTGCTAAATTTTAATTGTTACTATTTCTGACAAGACGCAACGATACAGCTCGGCTTATCCTGTCTGATTCAGGCCTTAGGTGTAGATTTAAAAAAAGGAGAAGCCTACTAAATGTAGATTAGGTAACACAGTACGTTGTAGAATGATAGAGGAAAGGGAAGTAACGTCTCATTAAGTTTACTACATTGTACACTCCCCTGATATGAAATGATGAATGACACGCTATTAGAAAAAAATATCTTGTTTATTACACATGTCTGTGTCTCATCATAGCTTGCTCCGCAGAATGTAAGTGAAATAAATACCTCCCTCCTTATCTACTTCACCATCATACACTAATACTTGGGTAGTTTGAAAATATCTGTCCTATCATACTCTCTATCATGTTTTATATTTATTTGATTTGAAGCCAAATTGGTTTTATTTATTGTTTTAAACAGTCACTCCACTCTTATCATGTGCTGGTATATTTGTGCTTCACTTGCTTTCTTTCTTGTTTGTGTTATATTTCTTTTCTAAATTCGGGGGACGTCGTAACACTTTCGCTTTATGTGCTGGACACGGCGACTAAAACCACCCCAGAACTGAATATTTTGATTTTCTTTTGACCTCCTCAAGCCTCTGCCCATCTTTCTTCAATCACCGGCACGAAGCATTGATAACTGGCAATTAATCTCTCGCAGCTAATGACTGCCAAGGTTAGAGAAATAAGGGGAGGTAACTAGAATCAGCATAGATATCAATTTTAAGGTGCTTTTCCTACTCATTTTGTGCCCACAACTTAGAGTCGAGGGTCAACTCTTCCTTTTTGTATAGAATATAGATAGTATTGAAAAAAGATGGTTTAGAACACGTGAGTTGCTCACTCTCAGTCAGGAGGAGGAGGACCATTCAGCACAAATCAGTTTAGGGGCCGGGAGGCTTCAAAGAAGCAAGCACAAATATAGAAAAGCCTGAATCATGAAATGAACACATCAAAAACGTACTGCATTCCTGCGATCTCTCTTATTATTGCCTGACCACATCAGATGTAATTTATTACAAGGGCTTCGCAGGGTGATCTAAAAATTGACTAGGTAGTCGCAGTGTGGAGGTTCTAGGTTTGAATTCCGGTGGTGATGTGAGGATTGTTTTTGCTATTGGACTTTCTCTGAATGTTTATGGCTCTCACCCTGTGGATTCTTTATGGAATCAAGTCCTATTGGAGATGGACTATAAATCAGAGGCCCCACCTTTGATATGACCTATAATGTGTTGCCAAGAGTGTAAAACTAAAAACTTAGCCTATTTGTATTTGGGTTTTTTTTTGTTGTTACTTATCTGTGTTACTTCTATTCTTTTGTTTGTGTTGGTCTCCTTTTAAACTACTTCTGTTTTTTTGTGGGTTTTTTTTTTCTATTAACTTAGTCTGTCATCTTTTCAGTTTCTTCAGCCCAATCTGAGCATTTCTGTGTCCATGTTCTTCTCTTCTGACGAACATTCTTACGATAATTTTATTTCTTTGCCTTTGGTATTCCAACCAATGCATGTAATGACATTATCTATATACTCAAGTGTGGATTTTAAAATATTTGTTTTTCTTATCGTAGAGGAAGTACAACAATGTTTATGTACAGTCGTAGTATCTGGCTTCGCAGTCACAAAGAGGCTTGCCATAAACTGTTATGTAAAGTAGATGTTTAAAACGGCTGTAAGACTTGTCCTACCCAATAAAACTGTTTTACTTATTCACATCATATCATGTATATCATTAACTCTTTCCAGACGTATGCGGTTTCCACTTTTAGACGTAAGCAATTTTCAACCCAATTTGATATGGAAATACTAAAAGTGCGATAACAAAAAATAATGATAAAGCTAGATAGACATATTACACAACAAATTGTTCAGTATGGAAAACACCTGGAAAGTAATTTGAAAGGAAAAGAAGAAGAGGAAATTGAGAAAATGAAGAAAAAAGGTATGAGATGAGACGCGCCCACATCGCCCATATAGTGACGATACGTCTGGAAAGAGTTAAGCACCAGATTCTTATATCCTTGGGTAAAGTTGTATTACCTTCACATTATGGTGTTGACACATGGATTTGGTGCTAAAAACACTTTAGCAGGTTGTGGCATTTAGCATGGTTTGGCTCTGGAGGATGATATCATGTATTTGCTTGGGTGTTTTGGGGTTTTAAAAATCTATATATATGTATCTTGCAAATATACTAGATATAATATGTGTGGCGCTCTGGGAAAATAGACCCAAAGTGTGACTTTTTTCATATTTATTTATTTACTTACATTTGAGAGCCCCTTTAAAGCTGATTAATTTGGTTTAAAAATTATATTGATATCTCAATTCTAGCCCTACAATTTGAAACTGATAACCCCAGAAAGAAAATTGGGTTTCAAGATTTTACTGTAATTTCCATGCATAAACAAAAAATACAAGTTTGTTCTGGTGAATACATCATTTGAAGCCACTCACAGAAAATGCTCTGAAGGGATGTTTATTAAGACATTTAAGATCATTATGGCATCAATATCTCAACTTTCACAGTTTTCCTCCATTTTATCTTTAGAAAGCCCACATTTTTATTCCACCTCTTGCGACGTTGGGTCTATTTTCCCAGAATGCCACACATATTGTAGCATTTATTCATTGTATTATTTCGTCTTTCTTTTTAAAGGTGTTCCATTTTATGCATTACTTTAATATATTATTTTTTTACTTTGGGATTTGTCTTTCAATAAGCCATGTTTGTCAGAAAGCTGTTTTTGTAATATGTCCCAAGTTATATTCAGGGAGCCCTCGCAGCAGGGAAGTTAAGGAAACTCAGGATGTGAGAGAAAAACAATCCTTTCCTGTTGACCAAAAAATATATTAGTGAAAATTTTATCCTGTGGCTATTCAGAGTTCCCTCGCAGCAGGAAAGTTCAGAAAACTCAGGGTGTAGAAAAAAAATGCTATCGAGGAGCAAAAAATATATTAATGAAAATGTTATCGTGTGGCTAAAAAAGATAAAATAGGATATTGATTATGAGAAAAAAAGAGTAGCTAAAAATCTCAGGAACCGAGACGAAAAGTTGCTACTGGCTGGACACTTTAAGCATGTTCTTCCATGACAATCCTATGTGAGATCGCAAATTAGAAAACGTATCTTAGATTTAGATTGTTTAACTAGGATAATATGTTATCGATGTATATATTTTTCTACAGGAAATTTTAATCGGATCAGATTCTGATATGGAATCGACTGAAATCCAATCCTGTGAGAAAACTAAAGCTGGTGATCCACTGTCACCTCCTCAACTCTCTCTCCTTTCATCCTCATCCTCCTCTTTACCTCATCCAACATCTTCATCTACTTCAAACACGCCTTCACCTACTTCTGAATCCAAGCCGTCCCCCGGTGATGACGGCCATTTTGTCAAACCGTCCGGGATGCCTGTTGTGCTGAGGAGGAAAAAGCAGGTTTGACGGAATGCTCTTTCCCCACGTTTCTTCATCCTAACACTTCCGTGACAGCCTTGAAATGAATGCCTCCTGCGTGTTTGGTGTCAAACTCTACTACTATTAGACTGTATGAAATTAAGTCAACCAAGTTGGAAAAATGGAAATTAGAATTTTGTTTTCTGTGACAGAGTGTGATATGACTATAACAGCACGAAACGATTAATGACATTTTTAAAACTTCTTTTCCAACCTTCCATTTGTAACCATTGAATATGAACAATTTAATTAGTGCTTACTTACTTTATTGCGTTGATGAGAAATCATAGACCATCCATGGCGCTTGTCCACCTGACTCTATTTTTGGCCATTTTTTATTTCTCTTTGGGTTGGCTCTTTTTCCCCACGTCCCCTTTCTAACCATTTTGAATGTTTTGTTGGGTTAAGAAAAAAAAATTCCTACAAAAATGGTGAGACATAACGGTGCAAGGTTGGCAGTGGTTGTATTCATGTGGATCAATTGATATAAAATAGCACCATCTCTTTTGTTTTCTGCACAGGTGACAGCATTAGGTCACCTCTCCTCCTCAAACCTACCTGTCCTGGCACTCTCTCCTCCTCAAACCTACCTGTCCTGGCACTCTCTCCTCCTCAAACCTACCTGTCCTGGCACTCTCTCCTCCTCAA
>JARBEQ010263220.1:0-10335 GCA_030265355.1 Tritonia tetraquetra
AAAAAAGAGGGGATTTAGGCTTGTAGAGGCAAAGAGGATGTCACTGAATAGGGATCAATGGCGAAAGTATGTGTATCTTGCATAAACCTTACACCGAAAGGTACTAAAAGGTTATTGATAAAGAAAGAAAGAAGAAACAAAGCATTTTCTATAAAATCAACGTTCCGTCCCACTACAGCGCTGACCGAGTCCAAACCTGCGCAATACTATTTTGTAGCTCATGTAACATTTTCAGCAGTGTACAAAACGTATTAAGAGAGGAGTTCGGACACTTGTCGACTCCACTAGCTTTATATATATATATATATACACAATGGTCATTTAGAATGATGACAGATTGTGTCAACAAAGTGTAAGAAACCTAAGAAAGAAGTGCCCTCATTTAAGATTTCTCTTGGCGCATTAAAAAATGTTGTACTTAAAATGTGAATTTTGAAAACAATTAAAATGTCATAATTAAGAACCAAACTGAATACTTACTCATCATTTGTGACTTGATAAATGCTCTGGAGACCTTGTAAATGCTCTATAAACTCTGTAAAATCTCCTTTTCTGTAATCACAAAATAACAACAATGATGATAAACAGAATAAAACAAAATCTAAAAACTATTTTCATTCATAAAAACTTAAATTAGTCAACCAAAGTTATCAGTTCTGCTCCTCTTTGGACACTTCAAAATCATTTCAGAGACTGGACTTTCTGCTTATATCTCATCTCTGATGGGACTCGAACCCACAAAGCCAGAAAGAGCCATTTACCTCTTTCTGGACGTATCACCCATCTAGTGGTGCTGATGATAGACATACTTCGATGTATCACCACTATACAGGTGATGTGGGAGTGTCTCAAAAGTGTCATAACAAGAAAACTAATTAAGCTAGATAGATATATCATACTTTCACGTTCAGGATTTAATGGACAACACCGGAAAAAAAGAAGAGGAGGAAATTGAAAAAAGAAGATGAAAGTTATGAGATTAAAATTGCTTATGTCTAAACGCGGAAACCATACACGTCCGGAAAGAGTTAAACTCTTTGACCTGACCAGTATTCAAACCACAGACCTCCTGATCTCACCCAGTAGCAATTTTCCCAGTTCTTATATAGCTGAGAGGTAACCATAAAGGCTACATTAATTTGTTTATTGGCCTTGCTTATGATTAATGCTGCTCAGTATATTCCTCATGGTGTCAATAAAGAGTTCTGGACACAGCGGGCCGATCACCTGCTGGCTTGAAATTCTTTGATCCACAGCATTTCCAACCCTGTTTTCAGCCTGCTTGGTGGTTGGGGTGCCTGCATTTAGATTGGGTATCTTGTGTGTCTATCATGACAGAAAATGGGGTTGGCCCCAACACTGCTCTGCAGTATTAATGGGGTTTGATTAAACAAACAAACCTGCTGATCTATGGGCGAGTGCGTTACCACTGCACCACAGGTGTCTGATTTGGATAACCTGTCCTTTAAATGCCCATGATGTCAACTTAACCGTTAAAGCTCAACAGGATCACAAACTAAATAATGAACTTTAGAAATTCCAAGACTTGATCGCAAAGAGGTTATAGTCCCTGCACACACTGAAAATGAACATAACTGTAGGGAAAGGAACATGTCAAGTAGACATGCAGGACGAAGTTGAAAGCGCTGCCATACCGTTGAAAGACCAAAATGTTATATGACAAGCTAAACAAAGTGATTCATAACAAATCGTTAAGGCTAGGCATAAAACGAACTTTGAATTGAGTAATTACCAACCGCTGACATTAAACTTAGGTTACAAATTCACATCAGCACTCGGTTCTTGTAGGTGAACACCAAAAATGTAGGAAAAGATCACATGATCAATTGAATATGGAAATCGATTGCTTTTTAAATGTTGTGATATGTGATATCTAACTTTGCCAGCAATCCAATAACTGTAGTTTTCAATTCATAAATAACAAGAGGGAAACCAATCCTTTAGCTCTTTCAGCCCGAAGCCTAAATCCACGTTTGGACGCAAGGTTCTAAAATGTGCCTCCTGAGAAAGCCTTTTCTTTTGCTTTTACTCCCTCTCCTAATGCTCCAAGCTATAGAGTATTATATCAAAATAATCAGAAATAAATGAACTAATTGTTCAGCAAAGTTTGAAGGGTGCATGATTGAGTAAGAAGTTTTTTGTAACATTTCATATGTGATGTAACAATAAATTTTTAAAACACAAAAACGATGTGATTTCACTTACTTGAGACTGAAAAATAGTAAATGGATACCTGAAAGCTTGAAACTGGCATTTTTCAGTTGCTAACATGTCTTGCTCTTGTCAGGTAAGTTTTTATATCCATGAGAAATTTTGTTTTTAAATAACAGCTAGCTAATTTTCACTAAGAAGCCACGTAAAAATCATAAAAATAAAATCAATCGACAGACAAAAAAAGTTTGTCACTTTCTATAATTCTCCAAGAATCTGTTGGCACAGGTCGACTGACAGGTCTAGTTGTGGTTCTTCCCCTACCCCTAGGCCTTACTCTTATATTTCCTCTGTTCCTTACAGCTGATGTTGAGGGTTCTACTTCTATCCCTACCTTGTTGATCATTTTCACTATCAGACTCCACTCTATCACAATCCCTATTTCTACTTCTAATGCACTTTCTATAACAGAACTATCAGAATCAGATCCATCAGAATACGTGGCTTCTTCTTCACTATCTAAATCACTTTGAGAGAGGTTAGAGAAAAGATTTATAATCTCCTCACGTGTGTACCGTCTAGACTGTGAGGCAGCCATGGCTTTTCAAACTGAACAAGAAAGTTGAAATGAGCAGTTTGGTTTAGTTTTTCTATTATTGCGAGACCCCTCTAGGACACAATTGGTATCGATTGAGAGGTAATTCATCATAGAGTATCGTGGTTAGCTCGTTTCGCATTTTTCTTCGGTATTTTATTTTTCACTCACTCTATGACGGACTAGGTTAACCAATCGAGTTATTCCGGCCATAGTTTGTGGCCGCTCGGGCTCAAAGAGTTGAATATATATTATAATGAAAGGGACAAATATCTAGTACTCACTTTAAAATCTCTTTCAAATCTGGACAATCCTGTGGAATAAAAGTTTTAAAAATGTGAGGTAACAAGGAAGTATAAAACCATACATGTCATACAGGACTATATTTTTGCTCTCAGGCATTGAAAGTCTGAGGGAATGGGGGAAATTAAAAGTTGTTAGTTTTTGCACCCTTGGCAACAGATTATAGGTCATATCAAAGATGGGACCTCTGATTTATATCCATCTCCAATAGGACTTGATTTCATGTGCATAGCTGCCAACTTTTCAGAAAGCAAAAACAGACTCCCATCTGAGGTCTGTCACTTGAGCCATAATCGACATCATATTGGGCCTATTGGTGTATACTGTCTACCTTCTTCAACCTGTTTGAAGTTGAAGTACAATACAACACTATTTTAAGATGCTTGTTTACAGCACAATGCTTGTTTCAGGCTTCCCTATCAAAATTCATGGAAAAAATCCAAGACCAACTTAATGCATAAATTCTACGTACCATGGCGATATAATATGTATTATTATCATATGGCACGAAATTATAGTGACTAATTTCAATTAGCCTGCTATAAAATATATTCTGGTATGTATACTTGGCATAACCTCATCCCCGCTACTTTGAGATTACAGTTTAAAATGTGTTGGATTTTTGTTTGTTTGTTTACTTTCATCCAGTGATTGATGAAGTTCGTTCCTGCCTGTTTAATACATAATAAAGACTATTTCTCATCAAAACCCCATAAGATACTCTCGACGAACCAGATCGGTAACAAGAAAACAAAAGTAGAAGTCAGCAGCGACTCGATGTTCGTAACGGCAGACTAGATACCTGCGAAGCGCCGGATTATAACATTATTGTTGTTGACGCCATAGCGAGTGACTAAATGAATAGATTCATGTCAAAATACTAGATTTTGAACTTAAAAATACAATCGCGATCTAGACTTGTCCAGCTAAGCACTAAACGGAGAAGCTGAAGCAGCGGAGATCAAATGAAATCTTTGAGACCCATGACGGAATTACCTCTGATTCTTGTATCGAACTCAAAGAATACACAGTAAGATAATATATAGATAGTAGTGGTATTGTAAATCATCCGAGCATCAATACAACTATACTACAGTACGCAAACGTCAACCAAAAATAACATAGCTTTTCTTTTCACTGCTGATAAGAGTTCGAACACATCCGGTAAATTTGTGATTTAGCAGAAAATGAGTTCTAATCACTCAAAAAGTCTCCGCTGACACGAATATCGTAATCCCAAAGAGAAAAAAAAGGGTCAAAATCCACATAATTTGCTTCAAAAATCTATTTTCCCCGATTTTACTCTAAAATTCAAGACCATTATATCACGAATCCCCCCCAAGAAAAATTTCACAAGAACGTTGACTAAGAAATAAAGAAAGGAAATCAATCTTCTCAATTAAAATTAACATGCAACTTACCACAACATCCCCCTGGTTTGCAAGTTTAACCTCATGCAAACTTCCATCATCTGCCAGTCGTATTTCCATATGAAATGCATCCATTCCCATTGATATCCTCTTCTCTTGGATATCCATATTCAACCCAAGCTGACGACTGATAAGATCCAGCCTTTCCTTCAAGGTCTGGACAGACAAGACTGAGAACAGAAAACCAAAATGAATTATTTTAAAAAAGTAGATGAATGATATAATTATCATATTATATATGATCTAAAAACACATTTTCAAAGCATACTTCAGGCAGTGCATAATTTCTAGGCACGACCAAATGGAAAACACTATTGCTGCTACTACTGCAAATAGTCAACAGTACAAAGCATAATTTATAGTACTAAATGTCCATGTAATTTACATCATTGATTCATTAACTCTTTGAATACCACTGTCCAAATAGGGTTGGACAACAATACATTTTAGGAACGTGGAGACGGTTACAGATGTGTTTTCCAAAAATGGACCTCATGGCCTTCCTATTGCTCCTACACATAAGTATTAGGCATCAAATGAAAGGGAATTGAATGTAGAATGTTATATTGTTAATATAAAGGTACTTTAATGACTGCCAGACCGGCCATTGGTACTCAAAGAGTTAAGTAACAATGGAGTCCATTTCTATTAAAGATGGGAATCATAAAAATACAACTCTAAAAATTTGAAATGAAATAAAAGAGGAGTAGGAAATGGTAATGATAAATAATCTTATTCAGAAAAAAAGGAAAATGTGAAAGTGACAGAAAAAACGCCTTCGAACGACAACCCTGCTTATCCAAATATAGAGAGCCACACGCTCTACCAACTGGGCTAATTATTCACAGCTAAAAAATTTCAACCCTCAAACCTATGTGGTCACAGGAATTTGAGCATACATGATAGGATACAGAAAAACCATTGATGTCAAATTATCTGAAGAGTAAAACCCCCAAGAGCATACATTTTCAAAAAAGTAAGAACATGTACTATTTCCAGCGTGACCAAGCCAGTAGAGTGACCCTTACAGGTGAAGGCTACAAATGATTATTCTTCTTTAAAATGGAATCAGAGAAGAATTGAGGGGGTGTCTGTGGCTCAGTGGTGACGCCACTCGACTTCGGATCGGGTTCAAGTTCCGCCGGATGCAGGATTTTTTCTCGGGACCTTTCATGGCTCTGCCCTGGAGATTCACGTGGAATCTTCTCATGTTCTATTAAGCCGCCTTTGATATGACCTTTATGTGTTAAAAAGGGCGTTTAACTTCAAACTTTATAACTTTTTAAGAGAAGAATTGAACGAAGAATCAAAACATAAAAGCTGACTACCTTTGATAGCTTTTTGCATCCTATCAAGGCAACTTTGTACTGTGGAGACATCAGGTACTTCAGTCTGAGTTCTGCGTTCCTATTTCATAAAAAAAATAATATTCAAAAAATAAATCAAGGGCGATTAAAACAACATCAAGCAAAGTTGAGACATTACACTGAGAGCAATCATACAAGTAATCAACTTGATACAAAAAAAATATAGAAAAACTTCAAGCATTTGAAAACTTACTGCCACGGCATTCCGCACAGAATTAATGCTACTCATCCAAGACCGATTTTGAGAATGAGAAACTTTATGTCGCAACTTGTCTATCAATGGTGCACCATTTTTCTTGCCTTTATGCTCTATATGGGGAAAGATGAAAAGTGATGAAAATTATGCATTAAAAAAAAATATTGCTGTAGATATAACACAATGTAAAATTTCATTTCAAATCATCACTCAGGTTATCAAAATTATTTTATCAACATCAGAACACTATGCCAAAGAGAATTTTACAGAAATAATCTATTCTGCTGTTTGCAATGACATGGACCCATGTGTGTTACAAGTGAGAAGTATCCCCAGTACTAAGAGGTAAAAAAAATAAAAATACCCTGAGTAGACAGACTTTCAGTGTCATTGATATTATGCAGCACAAACATACTGAACAAGTCTATCACCCAGTTACTGGATTGCTTTCAAGGAACTGTATGCAATTCCAAACAATTGTTACAAGGAATTGTATGCAATTCCAAGCAATTGTTATGAGAGTCTGTTTAGAAATCGGTGGACCAACAAATCAGGGCATGGCAATGACAGCCTGTTATATATTCTAATGAAACTTAGCATGAAAATTTTGACTGCTAATGACGTTACAAAACTATATTTTCCCATTAAATTAAAATGTATGCTCATAACCATTTTGCTTATATTTACTTAGACACATAAAAACAGCACAGGTCCTCAGTCCCCCAAGTTCAGAGTTACTTGTACAGTAATTTAGAAATACTGGGTCATTACTGTGTGATTTTTACATGTAAGAGGTGAATTGTTTTGACCCTTTTGTGACACTGTTGGGGTAAATTCAAATTAAATAGAAAATGAGCAAAGGAATTTCACACAAAGAATGGCAATAGCTGTAAGTTTCTAAATTATACACTTAACGTCACTAAACAACAATGGCTGCATGCAAAATCTCAACTAAATATGTTTAGATAGAAGCCACCTTAGAGAAAATCATTGGTTGTGTGTCCACTGATTTCTGAACAGAATACAATTTCAGGTCCGCCAAATGGGTAGAGGTTTAGATGGGATTTTAAAAAAGCAAAATAACTAAACAATAAAATGAAATAAAAGAAAAATACTTGAATTGAAATCTGAATTCTTATATTACTCACTGATAAACTAGGTTAACTTCATATATAATAAATCCTCACTCATAAAAAAATATTTAAAAGAGACCAGTTGCTCCTTGAAAAGTAAAGAATTTATATTTTTGAGATAAATAAAGATTATTATCATTAATATATTACGATTAAGTTTATTTGCTAAAAATCAGATAAAATTCATGCCAAGAACCTACAGAAATGACAAAACAAGCCCCAAAATTATATCACCTTTTTTAAAGGCACCAGGCCAAAAGGAATGGTGTCTTCTAAATCATAAAAACATTAAAACTATCTTTTAATGTTGACGACTGAAAATGATTATATAATAGGATTAACGTGCATGATGGAATTCTGACGTCCACAACAATAAATATCTGAAGAGGAACCATCAGAAGTTCAAATTTGTCACACAACAATATTCAATATATATATATATGGACAAATATAAGATTTTAAACGTTTAGAGAGACAAAAAACAAATATGGTTCAATCCAAGAATCTGGCCCAGAAATTATACTCATTGTCTGGACTAGTTATTCTAAAAAAAAGTATCCACATGTATACAAAAAGCATTCATATCCTGGATTTGAACACTAGGCCTCAGCATGGGAATTGAGTCTTATTCTTTTTTAAAAACCTCTCCTGAGATGACATCTCATCCTCTAAAAATGATGTCGATGACAATACTATTAACCCCTGTACTGTGTCACTCCCGCTTAACCCTCACTTTCGTTTGTAAACATAGTTCAAGCCGTGCAGGCTTTTCCCTACCAGTGCGACAGCCGCTGGGGTTTGTTACAAAGTTCGCAAGGGATAAAAAATACCAATTATCAATCCCCCCCTTCAGTTATTTTGAATTAAAGCCAAAAGATAATGAAAAGTATTTCTGATTTGTATCATATATTGGTCAAATATAGTTTGTAACATCGTAAAGACGCATTGCATGTGCTTGTATGGATAACGATGGCCTCAAACCCCCCTTAAAAAAATTAAATAAAAGGTTAAAACATCATGTACGCGTCACTTTTACTATGATCTAATTGGTAGACTATTCTAATGTTGGTGGATTTTTATCATCTGTAGAGGCGAGAACGTGAAAATTCTAAAAATAATGCATATAAAAACAAAGCTAGCTTTCACACCACGCCTGTGCCCAAATATGAGACCCACTGACAACGATCGGCACAAATTGAGGGTTTGATAACATTGAATCATGTGTAATGCCTATTTCCGTTTTTTCAAAACTAACTATGTTACAAACTGTATTTGAACCAAAAAATACTGTTCAATTCAAGGCTCTAAAATTCAAAATAACTGGGTGAAAAATTGGTATCCCTTACAAACAGTAATTTTACAAACCCCAGTGGCAATCGCATAGGTAGGAATGTGTAACTAACTACAGTAGGGAAAAGCCTGCAGGGCATGAAAGTAAGTTAGATCAGCAGGAGTGACGCAGTCTCGACTTCCAGTAACAAAAAAAGGACTAATAGCCCAAATACAGTGGAAGTTATCAAATTATGAAGAATCTTGATGGTAAACTGGACTGATCTACCTTCTTAGACTATCTCGTCTACCTATCATCTAAAGTCTAAACACTGAAATATCTAATCATAAGACTAAAACTGAACTTGTAAGCCAGAGTAGAATATTTATAATATCTATCTTAGACCTATCTACTAGACATCTAATCTAAATATCTAGACTATTAGTCTAGATTCTGGTCTAGTCATGACAGAAGCAGAGGTTGGTGACATTTCTTTCTCAGGGGTACACACAAACACAAGCTGTCTTTTCAAAATCAAAAGATCATTCAAAGAAGTGTGAGAAAGTTTTTAAATTTGAGAAGTCCATACATTTCTTGCTTTAGAGTTAGAGACTCCCAAATCTAAATTCAGAAAATTGCAATGATTTCCTCTCGTTTTCAATGGCAATGGAATGGAGAATTTGCCAAAAGACGAAATTATTTTAACTTCGCAATATACAATGGTTAAATTTAATTTAGACATATTGTTAAAAATGAAGTCGTAAGCAAAAGACGACGAGAGTGTGATGTCAGATCATTTGTTGATAATTACCGTGCGATAATTGGTGCTCCAGATAAACAGAGGGTATCCCAGCTTCATCTGCCATCTTTGATTGTGCACTCAACAATTTTCAACGGCCTCTATCGTAGTAGCAGCTTGTTATGGTGTGAGATAATGGAGTGCAAGGAAGTCCAGCAATATATCCATTGCGAATAAGATAACATATTGTTGAAGTTAAGTCAAAAAAGGTACCGTGAGCATGGTGTTATTTATATTTTACATGAAAACAACCCAAGAATATGCGTAAATTTGCATCTCAAGCACTCGTAAACGAACTTCCCCAGCCGGGGTCACTACGCAGGGTCACTATGACGTCACCGATCCCATCACTCCTTTGCAAGTTATCGCCATTTCCAGTTCGGGAAATAAAGTGAAACTTTAAATAAAAACTTTGCTGGATAATCATTTAATGTGATTTAATAAAGGTATGTCAATAGAGTATGCCTACATGTGTATCGACCCTTAAAGAGCAATATCTTATTCTAGCGACCTTATTTCTCTCGCTTTCCAACAAATGTTATACTGAACGCCACCGGTCCTAAATGAAGAAATTAGAGCTCCAGATCCTTTGAAGGCGGAAATGCGCACAATATTATTGAATGATATGTGGCTAGCATTTTTCAACAGGCTCTTGATTTGTTGTTTGGCACATTTAGAGATACGAATTTTAATTTCAAGGTACACTACCGTACACACGTTCGGTATCGACCTAACATGTCTACCATAGGATGAGGCTCGTCATCTCTGCTGATCTTCTCCCTGAGAGAGAGAGATGTGAACAGTGAATAATTATGACTCAGTACTGAAGTCTAACCCTACCTGTTGACTTTATATCTTATGTGACTCTCCTTACCTGGTGCTGTCCCTGGCAGGCATGGAGTTGGCTGTTTCAATCATGGCTGTCGTTATTTGCACCCGATTATCAAGCCATGTCAACCAATGAGAACATCTGTTCCGTGCCCCTGAACCCTGAGATATAAACATACTTTGAGTGTTGTTTCAGTAAGCCGCTCTCTCATTGGTTGACATGGCTTGATAATCGGGTGCAA
>JARBEQ010263231.1:0-10334 GCA_030265355.1 Tritonia tetraquetra
TCAAGACAGGAGAGAGTGGAAAGCCTTTGTTGATGGCCTGTGCTCCACAGGGAGCTGAGAGGCAAAGAAGAAGAAGTATAAAGCTGTGTTCTCATGATGCAGTTTTTTCAGTACTTTCCGCGAGGCATTTGTGTCCACATGACATGTGGAAATTCAGTGTGGCGTTTAGAGCCAATAAAAACAAATGCTGTGCGGAAAGTACTGAAAAATTAAGGCAGCCATAGAGAGAATGTTTTTTCCCAGCACAGGAAGAAGCAAACAACAGAGAATCCCAATTTTTTTAAAGTTTCTCTCCATATAATATTGTTCTTTAACTTTAGTGCTCTCTATTGTTGGTTTTCCCAGGGGGCAAGCATTTGAAATGTGGATGAAAAGTGTGTCCGTAACCCGGTTTTCGGTAACGTGATGCGGACAAATGACAATTTGTCACTTTCCGTTGTTCTTGGATCAGAGGTGAAATTTCTTTTAAAAGATGCCTATCAAACAGTATATTCATCAAGTTGATTTCAAACCATTGTACAATGTTTTTGAATGATTTGATGCACACAAGTGGCGAAAGTGAAAGTGGATCCGATGATGATGATGCTGTCAAGTTGATTTCAAACCATTGTACAATGTTTTTGAATGATTTGATGCACACAAGTGGCGAAAGTGAAAGTGGATCCGATGATGATGATGCTGCCGGTGCCAGTAGTAGTAATGTCAACTAATAATATACATTGTACAATGTAATTGCCCAGTGGCAGAACTTCCCAGTTGTTATCAATAGCTGAGGGGGTATGTACAAGGGCTACAGTAATGTGTTTATTGGTCCGTCTTTGGTTAATAATGACCAGCGTATTGCTCATGGTGCCAGTAAAGAGTTGTGGACACAGTGAGCTGATCACCTGCTCGTCTGAAACTCTGATCCAAAGAGTTTCTGGCTGTGTTCAGTAGCCAGGGTGCCTGTTTTTACAGCAGGTATCTTGTGTGCGCCTTTCATGGCTGAATATAGGGCTGGCCCTAACACTGCTCTGTGGTATTAATGGGGCTCGATCAAAGTATAATGTATAATTCTTTTTAAAGGGGGGTCACATCTATTTTGTCAACACAGTATTTTCTGTGATTTTTCTTTTATAGCTCAGTCACTTCTGTTGAAACTGAAAATTCGAGTGACTTCCCTTTGTTTAGACGATACTGCAGTTTGGCCTGAAGATGCTTAGGGGGTTAATCTTGAGTTAGGGTTGGCTTCACCTACATCCTGCATGTAAGAGGGCAAGGAATAGGAACAAAAACCCATGCAAACCACTTGTGAACAAAGACCATGGGCACTGACTGCCAAACTAACATTACTATCTCTCACAAACAACAAATTGTTACGCTCATAAGATAATTGCCTAAGTCTGGTTTTTTTTCCATTTTGAGACATGAGCCAAATTAAAAATGCCTAAGACATTCAAGATGAGACCACTCCTGTCAGTGTCAGAGCCTAGTATTTTTACATGCCTAAGTCATAGTTTTGACTTAGACATTATTGTTTTTCGACAGTCCAGCAGTTTAAAATGCATAAATGACTTCGGCAATTATCTTATGAGCGTGACAAAATGTCTCAGGCTCGACTTTCATGGGGTGTACAAAATATATCGTTGGCTGCTCCCAGTAATCCACCACGTTGCAAAAACACTGAGACATCAGCCTTTACCTTAAATATTTGTCCACGACTTTCAAACTTGATGTCACCAAAGTCCTTCAAGCTAGACAATATTTTTGACCATGCACATGCACAGGGTTAATGTCCAAATAAAATCATCATCAAATATTTTGACTCCTTTCTCAACTGTTGCAAGCAGCCATCAATATGTATTTATATCCATATTCATATGTTTCTCAATGTTTTTTAAAGAGATATTTTGTTCAATTTCCAGCACAAATTCAAGTAAAATCCAAAGCTACAAGAGTTCATAATCTTTTTTATTACATTACACAAATGTTTAAAATAATAATAACATTTTTTCAAGATGCAAGAAAATATCTTTTTAAAAAAAGGGAAAACAATATTTTCCACAGTCTTCCACTCACCACAAATCAAATGCTACTTCCCCATTCAACTCTAGAACAAATACATTCTAACTAAAATAAATGCACAACAATACTCAAATATTCATCAATCATTTCTTATATCACAGGAGTGTTCCATTCGCCAGTTAAAAATATTTGTCCCTACACCAAACATACACAACATCCAAGAGCCATTATATGATTCAATCACAACCACAGTCATTACCCATTACCCAGGTCAATTTTATGATGAGATGAACTACGCTCATGGCGATTGAGCACCCAAAATCCAAACCCCTTAACAATATTTATCCCCAAAGTTTATGACATGCAAATTTGCGAAGCGTTTCATTTTTTTTTTTTACTTTACACCGAAAGGTACTAAAAAGGTTATTGATAAAGAAAGAAAAAAGAAGAAAGTTTATCTGGAATGCGTCAGAAACAGAATATAAACCAGAAACTAGAAAGATCCTTCAAATTTAAAATCCAATCAAGCAAATCAATTTTTGACAAAGTCAAACCAATTCAAAAGAAAATCTTATATCTTACTTAAAAAGTATTTTGAGTCTCTTGTTCAGTAACATAATTCCTTCTAAATCTACATCTTTAAAAAAAAATTGAAAATGCCCCATAAGATACTAGCTCTAAGGTATAGATTTATCGTCACCTTGACTAGATGGAGATGTGGAAGATTTTATGGTTTTAGTGGCACTGGCATGTTCAATCCTTGCTGCTAGACTGTTCTTGGAAGATCTATAGAACGTATCCGATCCCTCTATGCCTTGATGCCAGGCAACCTTCTTGGCGTGTTGTTGAATGGAATCCTGAACTATATCATCCATCATTGCTTGGGTCAACACACCGTCTTCTGAAGCATAAGCCCGAGCCTGTTTGGGGAGTAATGTTACAACTATTATTAGAATACCACAAAAAAAAAAAGAAAACTACACACGAATACTAAATTTTTTGCTTTAGAGAGAAACAAAAGTGAAAATAAGTATCAATAAAAATTATGAACAAACGAGGTCAAAATTGACATCAGATGAAAATGTGTATGCAGACTGAAAACACTTCAACAGCAACCACTTTCATTATTGCATCTAACTCTTAACAAGTCTAGATCCCACCCAGGGGATGTTTAGGAGTCAAAAACTTTAACATTTTCAGATGTTGCTTTTTTGTGTATGACATGATTGCATGCAACCAAAGATTCTTTGCCTACTGTAAGATGGATCTCTCGCTTGAAAAGCTGAAGCCAGGCCACTAATGGACCACACCCCCTTTTAGTGATGGATCTGTCTCGCCATCTTGATTACAGTATCAGAGAAGGATAGCTCCGTCGGTAGAGCGTGTGACTCTTTATCTCTGGCGAGGCGGAGTTGCCATTTGCATGCACAGGTTTGATCCTCACAATGGCCAAACTACTCTTCTTCTCTATGACTATTTTCTGTCATTTTCCGGCTTTCCTTGATACTATCATCTCTCACTTAATCAAACCAGAAACGGGTGATACTACCAGTAGCGCAGCCATTTTTTGTCCACACAGTATATTTTTTTTGCTTACCGTGTAAATCAGCAGATCCGCTGAATTCTTGACAGCCCTGTTATAATATACACATTATCACCAGTTGTGGCAGTGAATACTACACAGAGGTGGGCGGGTCCCATCGCTTCAATTTTTTTTAGTAACGCCAAAGAGGAAGTGCAGGTTCTTACCGTAGGCTAAATTCTTTGATGCAGCACAAGTCATATGGTTGCTCTCAACCATGTAAAATGTCAAAGCTAGCAGTGTTCTAGTTGTGAGTGTGATAAATGCCTTGATAGCCAACTATGTAACAAAAAGTCTCACCTGCCAAGCAACTCCTAATTTTGAGATTTCTCGACCAGAAAGTCCTTCAGTCTTGGTTGCTATATCTTGGCATTTAACACCATAGTCAAATTCTGCAACACGCAAGCGCCTGCAATAGAAAATTGTGAATGATGACCTTCCTAATAAGAAAGAAAGTTCTTAATGAAAAACAATGTATTTGAAAAAGTCAATAACTTCATGATTTCTCAAAAACAATTCTTCTAGATTATCCCTTTAGATACTTGATTACCCCATATTGTATGAGAGACCTTGAAATTACATTGCCAAATATTTATTTCCCATCCAGGACCTGATAGTATAGATTCAGATCACATGTATTTTTCCTGTAGACAGCTTTTAAACAGTAACAAAAATGTATTCTCCATTATTCAATATTGCGTTTGCTAACCAGCAAAAATAGTACTTAATTTTTTTTTTACAAGACATTACTGAACGTTAAAAATGAAATGAAACACCGGAAAAGGTGCGAATTTGAAAATGAATCAAGTCCATTATTAGTTTTACAATCAATTATGTCACAAATATCCTAGAAATAAATGTAAGCAGTCCTGAAGAGTTGAAAGCTGACAAAACTACAAAAAGAAACAGTATTTCCCACCACTGTGAATGTGATTGATGGTATCAATATGATATAACTGAAGATTAAGAATAAGAAATAAAATAATTGTTCAATCATACCCTGTCTTTTGTGCAGCAGGTTCTAAAATGTGGCTTTGGAAGTAGTGACGGATAAGTCTTTCTCGTTCCTCATACGATGGGATTTCAAATTCAACCATCTCATCAACTCTGTCGTTTATGGCCCAGTCAAATTGTTCTGGCTGATTACTGGCCAAGACCAGCATACACCTAGATTGACGCAATAATACATGAATTAATATCACCGTAGGTACATTATATTCTAACAGAGTTGTAAATAAGATCATATGCGCATACCAATATATTATCCTTAGTTTGAAAAATGAAACAACATTTACAGCAAATTTCAAATTGAAATCAAGTAATTTTCCATTGTAGTAAGATTAGATAGTGATACCCATGAAATTTAGTTACATGTTGAAAAGGGAGAAAAACTAACTACTTAAAAGAGAGAGATGTACTTACTTTTTAGACTGTTCACCAGTCCTGTATAAAAAGGCATTTAGCGTTGCTCTCATATCTTCACTGATAACTTCCTGGTGAAAAAAGTTAAACAATAGATTCAATATTATAAAAAATATCATACACTAAATATCATCAAAACTATCATAATATCATCCCTGTAGGATTATAAACAAAACAAGTGCAAATTTTCCCCTTTTTTTTTACTTTTTGATCTAAAGACTTTATAATCGGACTTGAACTGGAAATGTGCAAGCCAATCAAAATGTCTATATTTATGTCCTAGTCTAGCCCAATAAAGGTTTTAATTAGTTGTAACATTCGCTATTACTTGTCATGTGTGGCCCTCGTGGCAACACATATGTGACCCATGTCGCCCTTTTGGTTTCTTAACATTACACTGAAAGGTACTAAAAAGGTTATTGATAAAGAAACCTCTCCTTTGTGACCGGCTTGAGTGGTCTAATGACTTTGATGGCTATACCAAACAGGTACAACCATATTGGGAAGGCTTCAAATATAGATCCAGACCAAGAGGTCACAAGGGGCCTTGAGGTGGCAGTCCCACCACTTATCTAGGACACAGTGGGGTAATCTCCTACTTGCCCAAATCAAACGGATTCAAAGCAACAGGCATATGCCCGACTCATGAATTGATTACCTTACACCGAAAGGTACTAAAAGGTTATTGATAAAGAAAGAAAGAGAAAGAAAGATGGCCCTTTTGGGGACCATCAGTTTGACATGTCACTTTTAAATTCAGAATCTGACAGCGACAATATATATTCTAAGATGTAAATTGCTTTGGACACAAACATACAAGATTGGTACTGATATATTTCACAATCAAACAAACAATACTCCTAAGACATAAAATGTTATTTGATGGTTTGGTCAGGTGCATTACCAACTATTGTCAATTGTTATGAACTGTACTTCTATACACTCCATGTTCTGTGGCTAGAGCAAAAGAGCGAGCTTCTTGGACAGTAAAGATATGGTGGCCAGTTGTTTTTGATGTCAGGAAAAAATGTTTACTCAGGTCGTCTATCAAAAAATCAGAAAAGACGTTTGCCAATCATATTAAATATACTGGCCTGGCTTTCCTGTAAAATAGTTCCTAGACTGGTTGGACCAGTTTGATTCCTTGAAAAATGTCAACAAAATAGAAAACCCAAAGATTAAACAACTCTTACCGTTGCACGCTTCCTTAGGAAGGCATCTGCCTCATCAACAAAAAGCAATACTCTGAAAGAAAATCAGCGTCTTTATTAATTATATAATCAATATGTATGGCTAAAGTAATATCATAGTTTTAAGTGCACAGTTAAATCAAATCTAAACTCTTAGATACACAAAAAAATAATGTTTTCTTTTATCTATTAATTTATTGTTACTCATTCAATCCTGTCATATTAATGTGGACACTGAGCCAAAAAATACTTTTGATAAAGAATCCAAAACAAGCAAAGGATCAGATTTTGATAACCTTCATTTTAACTTGAAAAGAGAAGAGTCCTCGTTTAAACCTCTGTAGCTCAAATTATTTACACATTTTCACCTGTATAAGAATACACATTGTGGAACCTATTCTAGTAGGTTCCCGGCAAGCACGATAAATCGAGTAGGGCGCCTGGCGTAAATCTACTACCCCGCGCATGTCGGCCTTGATAAGGCAGGTGAGGCGAGGGGAGTAAATGTACTGCCCGGCACTAGCTAGACCCCTACACCTCTATTTATAGAAACTTTGTAACTTCTGTCAATGACAAAACTGTGGGGAAACCAGGGTCAAGTTTATAAATAACAGCCTATAAATATATACAGTGGATTTTAGGGTTTGTCTTTTTCGTGAATTGAATATAGCGTTGTTTTCATTGTTCGTTGCAACACTTTAACTTTGAGCCAGCGGCTGCACGCGCATCATGCTTTGTGTCCAAAACAAGAATGAACATCCGATTTTGAGGGTTTAGCATTACAGGGGTTAATCATTCTTATATATTAAGAGTTTTGCCCCTAGCCTGTTCCAGAACTAATATTTTGATTCCATTGAACCTTTCGTCAGAAATTTTTTTTTTATGTGACATGTCTCGAAAGTTAAAAGTGGATTCTAAGCTTATCAACCTCCCTTAACTCTTTCCGTATTGGCTGAAAAAGACCAGAGCCAACAAAGCAAGCAACTAAAACCGGCCATATAGAAAAGCTGCTGGTACCTTTGACTTTATTGTACAACCGCTGGTATGGAAAGAGTTAAGCAACAGAGCTCTTTCTATGAAGTTGCCTTGCTACCCTTAATAAAGACAGCTAATAATTACAAAAATCAATGACCAAATATTGTATTTCAAAATGTAAAAACAACCGAGAATACACACACCCTTTTCTGCTGGTGTTGGACCAGTCAAAGACCTTATGCATTGCTGTGACCCCTTCCTTCCCCATAGGAGCCACATCCCCTCCAGTCATAATGGCGTAGTCCATGCCAGAATGTTTGGCAAGACTCTGAAAAAGAAATGCAAAGTTGATGACTGTCAAGATATTGCCTAAAAGCTCTTAATGGAAGCCTGAACCCTATGATACGAGTAGACATCACCAAAATATCACTTTTAGCCGATTGTTGTCTTTCCATTGATGTTAACCTATATATGCTTTCCATACTATTTTCAATATTTCACAACCCCACCCAACCAGTTTCTGTACTGATGCTTCATTTTTAAACGTATCTTTCTCAATTATGCGTTTTCAAGGGGGCAAAAAGGGCGACCATTTTAAAATCACACCATCTTCCTCATCAGCTAAACCAATAAACATGGTATCAAAATAAACAGGGTGCCCAAAGTTGCAAATTTCCATTTCTTGCCACAAGAGCAACAGCATTTGTTTATTGGCCTTATTCCATAAAATCAATACTGTTCAGTGTATTGCTCATGGTGCCAATAAAGGATGATGGGGATAGTGGGCTGATCAAATTCTTGTCTGAAATCCTTGGATCCATAGCTTTTCCAACTCTTATGATTTGCCACATGTGAAAGTTGTGAACCATTTGTGCCTGAACATAGAGCGGCCCCAACACTGCAATGTGGTATTAATGGGGCTTGGTCAAACAAACAGGACAGCAAGCTCTTAACAAAAAGAAATCAAGACAGCATCAGTCGAAAAACAAATTCAATTTAGACTACCTTGTGTCACAGATAATTTGTGGAAAAGAAAATCCAGATTTGTTATAACTTAACTGGTGCAAATGATAAGCTGGCAATTCATGCATTGACAAACCTTAGCAAACATGGTTTTTCCTGTTCCTGGAGGGCCGTACATAAGAATGTTCCTAAAGTAACCTTTATTCTTTTTGGTATGACGAGTGGAGATGGCAATGTCCCTGAGTTTGGCCTCTAATGAAGGCTGAAAATAGAACACACACACACACAAAAATAAAAACATGGCATATATGCAAACTCTAACATTATACTTATAGGAGATAAAAAACGCTAATTGCTATTTTATCAGATCATAATTTTTTTCAAATAGACTAAAAATAAAAAACTTTGCTAATGCCACACTACTAAGATACACCACAATTTACTAGAAGCAGACAAAATAAGTCTGCTTAAAAGATAAGGGGTTATATTGCATGTGAAGATAGTAATTTCTTAGAGCCAGGTGAAATAAATTCACAAAACCAGCATACTTTTTTGTGGTTTAAGCTTTCAGGACCAGTTCCCTTCCATCTTATGGTAAAATATTCCAAGTAAATATTGCCACTTATAGATTAGGCAACTGTTTACCTCCAAAATAATTCCTTTGAGGGCATCTTCTGGTGGTCTGTACATCATTTTAGCTGTCTGAAAAATTGATGCATATAAAAATCAGTTGTAAAAATATTTTAAACTGTTTCCACCCAAAATACTGTATCTCCCAAAGCCAAAAGGAATAACCGGTACCGTCACCATCATTTCTTTCACTTTGACCACTAACAATCATCTAATCATCTAAATCAATATTCAAGAGATCGAAATCCAATTTTAACATCACTCTCTATAGAAGGCATCTCAAATTGAGGGTCCCACATGGTCATATATTGTTTAACAATCAATTGCGAACATTACAACTAATTGAAAACCTTTGTGCGGGCTGCACACATGCTTGTAAAGGGCTGTATATTTGACATGCCAGCTCTATAGGAGTGTTTATGCCGTCCTTTATTGACTTTTCCCCTAAATGTTTTTTATTAATTCCTAATCATACCTCTCAGTGTCAGGTAAAAAAAATTGTTACCATCCCATTTTCATGAAATCAAAACTAGAAAGTTGCCTTATGGGGCAAAATTCTCAGTTTTCTTATAGCTGAGGGGTTTACCACCAAGGCAACAGTAAATTTTGTTATAGTCAAAACTTGGGCAACACATGTGAAAAAAATGTGACCCTCATTGTGCCACTCAAGGTTCAGGGGGAGTGGGCTGATCACCTACTTGCCTTAACTACCTGATCCAGAGTTCTTCCAGCACTGTGTTCAGCAATGCTGAACATGGAGCTGGCCGCAACACTCCTTAGGAATATAATGCGGTTTGGATAACAAAACAAAAAGTAGAAAGTAGCGTAACTCTTTGCCAATGAAGACAGGACAGTCACATGCCTTAAAAGCTAAAGTTAAACAGTGCTACAGTTAATAAAAAAACTAAAATGCAAAAGTTAAGTATCACAATAGGGCCGAGAAATGTTTTTTTAAAAAAAAGTTTACATTGGGATTTTTTTTAGCTAAGGGGACTTATATTTATAATAAGTCTTTTTTTTCTGAATTGCTGCAATCAAAGATGTAAGGTAGAAAAAAAGAAAAATTTGTCAAGATTCTTCTTGTAACTTCATACAAGTACAAGTACAGTTCAGAACAAACTCTTCTGTCATAAGACTAAGACATGAGGTTTTGTCTGAATGTTAAACACCAGATTCATATATATATGTGGATATGCGACTTACTTTGATTGGATGCTTGAAAGCTTCACTAACTGTAAACCGGGATGTCTCTCTGACAAGAGACGGCTTCCCAAGACGAGCTTCTATAGACTTGGCTGTCAGGCCAATACCGTGTTTGGCTGTGTAGTATCCAACCACTACTAGAGTTATTCCACTGGCCTGAGACAAACATTCAAACAATTATAAATCAAATCAAACAAAAATTTTCAGGGGTGTAAATGGCAAACGGGAAAAAAGTCTGAAAACTTCAGTAGTATATAAGTAGTAGTACAGCATAGTGGCGGTGGTGGAAGTAGTAGCAGTAGTAGTACAAAATAAAAATGGATGAACATTATTACACTGAAATCAGACAAAATCTGAAATATTTA
>JARBEQ010263242.1:0-10332 GCA_030265355.1 Tritonia tetraquetra
GTAAATTTACTCCCGGCGCCCTTCTCGATTTATCATGCTTGCCGGGAGTAAATTTACTCCCGGCAACCTACTTGGGTAACACTTTAACTAACAAGGCATAAAACCGTTGCAAAATGCCAACCACTGTTGGAGGCAAGGCATCAAACTGACAACGAAGACAAAAAAATTGTTTAAATTACATTTCTTAACTAAATGTGATCAGACTTTCACAAAAAGAATTGACTTCAGATATATAATTGGTTCTGCAATAGATATGCAGAATAAATAAATACAAAATAATCATTGAAAAAAAATCAGCTCGACCGGCTCATCGATAGCCCCCACCAAAAAACACAAATTTTGAACCCACTGAAGCAAGACTAGCTATCGATAACACATCCCGATAATAATTTACAGTTAACTAAAATCCACCAACAGAACACACAAAATCTGATCAAACTATCAAATTGATGTAAAACTTGATAACCCTGCGAAAGCAAAACCCTTTTTTATCCTCGGTCGAACCAATTTTTGGGGGGATAAACTTCACTCTAAAAACGATCGATTCTGAGTAGAATCCCAATCCAATCAATGTTTACTGTTTGTGAGTCACAGGAAGTAATAATTCAAGAGCACCAGATGAGTGGGAAGGTACTGTGAATATTTTTGTCATGACAATCGGCCTGGTGCATCAAAGCGCCATTGGCATTTCACCGACTTTGCTGTTCGGCGCATTAGGTGGTAAGGAGAAAATGGTTTCAAGCAGTTGACTTGGTTTATTAATGAACGCTCAAAGGACACTGCAGAAAGAATTGCAAAAATGAGTACGGCTGAGTGTATAGATACTCTGGATGGATGCTTGATACAATATCGGCTGTACCAATCACAGGAGGCGGGAGTTGAGGTAACTAGTTGAGGCATTAGGAGATCGAAACCCAGCAGGATGACTAAGACTAAGACTAGATTCGAGCAAAACCAACAGATAAACATCGCAACAAGAGAAGCGACTGCACATGTGAGAATAATACTTAATACTAATACATCTGTTGTCTGTAGCCAGACTATTGTTTGCTCGCCAATCAGCGTGATATGACGGTAAGGAAAAATCCAGTTGCACTTCTCTCTATTTTTAGCCTGCTGGTGACATAGGATCAAGTTGCACCATAACAATGTGCATATTCTTTGCTTGGTTCAAAGTTCAAGCGAATTGATAATTTATATCTCCATTAAATAATTGAGAGAAAGAGCAAGAGTGAGTTGAGTGAAGTTGCACAATGCAAGTGTTCTGCTCTTTGTTTACAACTCAAAAGTTAAAATAAACTTATGCCACTTGCTCAATCAGCTTTGAAAAATAATATTTGATACTACCACATACATATTAGTTCAATTCATTGATTACTGAAACTTCAAATTTATTAAAAAACGAAAAAATACCAACCTGCTCAGACAATAAAGTGTCAAATGTTATCTGTGGATAGAGGAACAAAATATCAAATTAACCAGATGTCGATAATCGCTAATAAAGTCATTTTTTATAGAAAATATGACGGTATCTCATCTCATCTCAATTTCCAGTTATAAGTTATTCAAATATACGTCAATAAAACATCGTTTCATGGTAAATGTATACACTCAAGATACAATAAACATCAATTTTATAACAAGCTAAAGTTTTCATGTCCACCTCCTTACATGCGGCGAATGAAAAGAACGAAACTCGATTAGAAATTTATGATTTCCACTTCCGGATCAACAAGTCAACAAGTTACCTTCGGGTTTCTACATCGTCATTTTCTTTTTCATACTTCGCTGTTCTAACGCCTACAGTGGAAAATTCTCCCAGTTCTTACTATACTAAGGGGGTGACGGCAAGGAATAGAGTAGTTTGTTTTATGGCCTTTTTCTATGATTGATACTGTTCACTGTATTGCTCATGGCGTCAGTAAAGGATGATGCACACACTGGGATGATCACCTGCTTGTCAGAAATACTTAGATCTATAGCATTTACAGTGTCTTTTACACCATTTGAGATAGAACATGGAGCTGGCCCTAACACTGCTTTTTGTGTATTAATGGGGATTGATCAAACAAAAAAAAATTCGCTGTCCTAGTTGCAATCCGCCTAAGCTCAATACACAAACACGCACACACATACACCCATTCGTGAAGACGCGATTGACATTGTCTCAGTGCTGTACTGTAACGTGGTCAAGAGAGTCTAATTGGGGTTTGGGCAAGAAGGGGAGGGGGGAGGGCTGGATTAGAATGCGATGCGGCTCTCACTGGCTAGACACAGTGAATGTGCGTGGTGAGCGCGTGTGCTGTGATTATGATGCCAACTGACTGGGACTGGTGTGTTTTGGATATAACAGGACTCCCTTATAACAGGGAAAACCTACTGGTCCCATAAGTCCTGTTATATCCAAGTTTGACTGTACGCCTGGGGATATGGTGGAGTAAGCTTCACTGGGGTAGGGGGTGGGGGGGGGGGGGTGTTTGGCATATCGGGTGGTTGCAGGGACGTGCCCTTTTGTCGTGTCTGCCTTACTCATCTACTACTACTACTACCACTACTACTACTACCACTACCACTACCACTACTACTACTACTACTACTACTGCTACCACCACCACCACCGCCACGACCAGATTCACGACCACCACCACTACTACTAATGCTGCTATTGTTATTACTACTACTACTACTACTACTACTACTACTACTGCTGCTGCTGCAGCTGCTGCTGCAACTACTACCTCTTCTCCTTCTCTTAGAGGCGCCGGTGGTCGAATGGATAGCACGCTGAAGCGGTCGGCCTGGTCATTCTCACAGTACTGTATGTAGTCGATCACAGGGGGGCATCGTGGCGGTCATGTCAACGCTTTCACTTCGTGAGCAGAAGGTTCTTTCTTCCTTATCCAATTCCCTTTTACCATTTACAGTGTAGGGCAAACGCTATGAGGCTGGGTTTCTCTGAATCAAGATATTAAGCCAAGCAGGTGATCAACCCACTGTGACCTTTTTGTGGTAGGAATTAATTTTGCCCGGACAGCGGCCTTGCGGCCTACTCTTATCGATTTTAATTACTAAGGGTTCTTTAACGTGCGCAACGTATAGACCGGACCTCCGAGTTTATAGTTCGTCTCCGATAGGACTAGGTTCTTGATCCCACCTACTTGAGCAGAAAGTACTGGGTTCGAATCCCGGCGGCGACGTTGGGATTGTTTCCTTTGAACTTTGAGCTTTATAGCTCTGACCTTGATGATTCCAATGGAATTAAGTCATATCGGAGACGGACGATAATTAGGAGGTACCGCCTTTGATATGATCTAGAATGTGTTGCCAAGGGATCACATACTCATTCAAGCTTATAAAACTAAAATGGTGCCCGAAGATTGGAAAGTGAGCACAATAATCCCTATTCATAAAGGTGGATCCACAATGCAATGTGAAAACTATAGAGGAATATCTTTATTAAGTGTACCAGGAACAGAATATGCTAGGATTGTACAAAATAGACTCAAAATGGAGTAGAGGATTCACGTTTAGTTTAGAGTACCAAAGAAGGGTGATAGCTATATATACCTAGGAGTGATGATCAAGTCAAATGGTAGTCTGAAAGAAGAAATAAACTAGAGACTTAGCAAACCAACAAAGGTGTAGGCCTATAACTTAGAAATTCTTTTATCAGTAAGAAAGAGGTAACAACCAACACAATCAATTTTTAAATCAATTTATAGCCAAACTTTGATAAATATGGAAGTGGATCGTGGACAGTAGACAGTAGAGATAAAAGCAAACTACAGACAACAGAAATGAAATTCCTAAGAAGATCAATAGGCAAAATAGAGAGATAAAATTAGAAATACTAGAATTAGGAAAGAAGTAAAAACTGAAAGTCTGGAACTGAAAATAGACATGGGCAGGATAAAGATGGAAGCAAAGAACAATGTTTTTTTTAAATGGAAGAACAAGGATCTTAACTATTAATACTATAAGCTTATTGCACAAGAATCATGCAAGTATAAACTTTTATATAGAACTTTGTGGGAAGAAGGAAATAGCAACTATTGTGAAATGACACTGACCGGTGAACGTATCAATAGACTTCAGACCATGACGTCATGATAAGGGAGATGACTAAGTTTTAATTTAGGCAAGTGGTTAGGTCGCAGTTTTCTATTGAAGGATTCTATGGTCTCCAAATAAAATTTGGCCACTGGAAACAGAAGTACGATTGTTTTATCCGATTCTTTTAAATATGATTTAAAGGAATTTATACCTTAGTTTTAAAAATCTTGATATCTTACAAAGATTTGACTGTGTTCGATCGAGACTGTGAACATCGAATTCACAAAGGACAGAGAGTGGAGGAAGGAAGACACTCTCAACAAGCTTGTTTCGTTGTTTTTGTTTTTGTTGTGAATTAACAATAACATGTGAACAGTCATGCTTCACGATTCATGGTCATTAATACAATTTTTCTAGGTTTTATTGATATCAGTCAAGTTTATCACTATTGCCATTGTCTCCAAACTTTGGAAAGGTCTCCCTTCTTTGTTACAGTTGCAGAGACAGAGGTGAGATGAGAATGCTGATCCCTCAATATTTTCAGGATTTTTTTTTCTTGATGAACTCGCTGTTTTTGTTTTCAAAGACATATAGGAAAGAGAGAGTACTAGGGTTAGACGTACCTGAATCCGGCCATACCCGCTTTTGTTTTGTTTGCGTACCAATCTTCTCTGGAATTACTTTCCATTGTATCATAACTTGTTTTTATTTTTACTTTAGACGTCTAATTTCAAAATTCAAATATTCATCTTGACACAACTTGGTTTTTACTGTTTACAACTTTCTTTCCCTTTTTTTTTTTGTACTAGCTATCTATCTATCTAGTAGTCTAGATAGATAAAAAGATATCATTTGCAAATTGTCTTTGTGTTGTTATTATCATGTATGATAACAAATTGATTCATTGTTATTCAACGGAGTAACTTACACAAGGCTGCACTCAGGTCTCGGCAATTTCAGCAGCGACGTAGGGGATTTTTTACTTTGGGCTTTCTCTGACTGATGAGTTTTTTTATGGCCCCGCTGACCCTTTTGGATTCATATGGAATCAATCAAGTCTTATTAACTTTAGAGATGGACTATCTATCCATGAATGTGAGATCCCACCTTTGATGAGAATAATGTGTTGCTAAGGTGTAAAGCTAACAACTTTAGAATTTTATTTGGGTGTGTAGCTAAAGGGTTTTTTTCTGCTCTCAATTCAAAGGGTAACATAGCAATGAGAGGTGCTTTTTATGCAAAATTATCATAAAATCATTATAATATTTTTTACTGTCACTTGAGTCTTTGGAAGAACTGTCTTTGGCCAGTCTTTTGAGCTCATTCCAGGACTTTCCCGTATCTTCTCTCTCCTCTTCAACTGTCCTTCTCCAAGTTCCCAAAACAGTCTTTCTTTTTTTCTTTTACTTAGAGGTCTAAATGGCATAATGGGTGCCTTGTTCTTTTCATTTCAATTAATTTTTATATATTCTATACAGATGATTACACTCAAGCTGAAACAAGCCAAGAAAAACCAGGATGCATCCAGCGTCCCCATTAAGAGACATTCAATCAGAGATAAACTTCTTGAAAAGGGTATGTGTGTGTATTATAATCTGATAGAAGAAAATCCTTTCTTTCTTTATCAAAAACCTTTTAGTACCTTTCGGTGTAAGGTGAGATAGAAAATCTCAAAAGTTTTTTTGTTTTGTTTTTTGTCTGTTTTCAATTCATCTGACACCGAAAGGTACGAATTGATGAGAACAAAATAAATGCCAGAAAAATACAGAAAAATAGCCATAGAAGAAGAAAGGTGGAATATTGACTCTGGGAATGGAAACCACACCACATCGAGCGACAACACCGCCTACCATGTCCTTGTGTCACTTGCCAAAAAGAGTAGATAAAATTACCTTGATTTTTTCAAAAATGTTTCTAATTTCAAACACTCACTTTTAAAAATTCTTACTTTGTTTTCACAGAGGTTCCAGAGATGGGAGAGAATCTACCCAGTACTTGTGAGGTAGATTTTCCCGATCCAAACTGTCTGCATATGTTTCTATTGACTGTCACCCCGGACACTGGCTACTGGCATGGGGGAAAATTCCGTTTTAGAATTTCAGTGCCTGACGAGTATAATATTATGGTATGAATCAACATTGTTTCATAAAAAGTATTATGCTTCACTCACTCTCTCTCTCTCTCTCTCTCTCTCTCTCTCTCTCTCTCTCTCTCTCTCTCTCTCTCTCAACTGTCATTAGAAATGTGGATGTGTTAATCTCTTTTCCACTCTCTTAGCGACATCAACTTAAGGGAAGCTGACTGCATCATTTACCAATTAAATCACACCTTTTAGTGTCATGTCACCTAACTACATGTCTTGAAACTAAAATTAAAAATCCTTTCTTTCTTCTTTTTTATCAAATTCCCTGTTACCATAATTACAGTGTAGGGCCCGCTCTACGAGGCGGATTTACTCTGGATCAAGATATAAGATAGACTTAATTTAAGACAATTTACAGTGAAAATAAGAAGTAAATCAATTATGATAGTTTGGGTATGAATTGTAAATAGAATGAGCAGAGGATCCCTAAAGAGTATTTGAGTGAAAACCTATAGGAACTACACTGTGAGCTGATCACCTGCTTGTCTGAAATTTGTTGATCCACAGTAATTTCCAACTCTGCGTTCAGCCATGCTTGATGGTCGGGGTGTCTGCATTCATTTCTGTATCCTGTCTGCCTTTTATGGCTGAAAATGGGATTGGTCCCGACACTGCTCTGCGGTTTTAATGGGGTTTGGTCAAACAAAAAACAAACCTATAGGAACTAAACCATGGGTTAGACCTTGGAAAATGTGAACAGAGGTCATCTCCGATATTGTAAATTTTAAGAGAAGGGAAATTATTTGAGTTGATGCAAAGAAAAGAAGCCGAAATAGAGAGGAGAACGTTTATTCATAGCAGATAAACCTGATATCGAAAAGTAAATCAATCGAATGAAAGAAAAACTTATTTTAATGCTATTTTGTTTTTGTTTGTTTCAGCCCCCCAAAGTCGTGTGTAATACAGTATTGTATCACCCAAACATCACAGAGAAAGGAGAAGTTTGCCTCAGTCTTCTACGACAGAGTTCTTACGACAGTTTAGGTATGGTCAAACCCGGCATGGTCGAGTGGTTCAGCCAAAATAGAAAGGAGTGGGGGGAGATAATTCATTACATATAAACCTGACAGTGGCGCAGAGGTACGGTTCTCACCTCTGAAGCGAAAGGTACCGGGTTCCATTCCCGGCGGCGACACTGTTGGGTATTTTTTTTCTTGAAATTCAGTGAAAACCTATATGCCACTTCCCTGATCCTATTCAGGTAGGTGGGATCAAGAACCTAGTTCTATCGGATACAGACAATAAACTCGGAGGTCCCGTGTGCATGTTGCGCACGTTAAAGAACCCTTGGCAGTTGAAAATCGATATGAGTAGGCCACTGTGCGGGCAAAATTAATTCCTGCCACTTCTAGGCTTGATATCTTGATCCAGAGAAATCCAGCCTCATAGTGCTGGCCCTACACTGTAATGGTAAAAGGGAACCGGATAAGAAAGAAAGAAAGATAAACCTGACATCGAAAAGTAAATCAGGAATGGTATAGAAGAAAGAAAGCCACTCAACTAGTATCCTCAAAGGTACCAGGTTCGAGTCCAGACTCGTACCATGCCCTGGGGCAGATCTGGGAAACATGTCTTTTTCCGCATCCCATGACGCACATGGTGTATATAATAAGGCAAGCAGGTGATCAGCCCACTGTGCCCCTAACCTCGAATGGCACATTGAGTGTCACATTTTTAGGTTTTGCCCAAGTTTTTGTCATAACAATATTTACTGTTGCCTTGATGGCAAACTCCTCAGTTATTAGAAAATATGAGCAGATTTTGCCACGTAAGGCGTAAGGCGTGTCTGCTTGTAGTGTTGCAACATAGACTTATGGGTGGTTAAAGAATAATTGATTTTATCCTTCTCATGTCAAATTTTACTTAACGTACCTATGTTGTTGTACAGTGCAGTAGGCTGATCTCCTGCTTGCCTTATCTACTCGATCCAGAGTCTTACCAGCACTGTGGCCAGCAATGCTGGACGTGGAGTTTTGGGCTATGTGATTTGGATTACAAAACAAAACCTATGCTATTATTAGAATTAGAGAATTACACCCGATGATTTTTTTCTTCTTTCTTTATCAATAATCTTTTAGTACCTTTCGGTGTAAGGTATATTTTTTTTGCCATTAAAAACTTTTTAAAAAATGAATGAGTTTATGGTTACTGCTACTAATCACTATTGTTGTAGAGTATAATTTTTTCTTCTGCCTTTGGGCATTTGTCTGCAGGTTGGGCACCGACGCGAAAGCTGAAAGACGTTATATGGGGGCTTAATTCATTATTTACTGTAAGTTGTTGTTGTATTGGTTGCTGCAATACAGGGGCGATAATATTATTGTAAACTTTAAAATATATTTTTTGGGGAATATAAATTTTTATGAAAATGAATAAGACCTCTGAAACTGAATTATGAATCTTTCTTTGTAAATGTCAGATTATATATAAATATATATTACTCATTTGACTATTCTCTGATAGACCAAACTGACCAGACGAGGGTTAAAGAGTCAGAAAGCTTATAATATATACACTTAAACTGGAAGTGAATGTGTTATTAGAAGCCAATAGACTTTGGACGCAGATTTTTTTCCCTGGACCTTTCAGAGTTTTCAAGGCTGTGCCCTGGAGATACTCATGGAATCTTCTCAAGTTCTGTTTTAACCGCCTTTGATATGACCTGTATGTGTTAAAATGGCTTAAACTTCAAACTTACTTTGTCATAGCGTATCCGTAATGCTTTTGCCTTGTGGGCAGAAGGTGCTGGGTTCAAATCCTAGTGGTGGCACAATGATTTTTTCCTTGGGGCTTTCTCCAGAGTGTTCATAGCTCTGACCCTGTGGATTCCTATCAGAGATGGATTATTAACCGTATATCTTGTTTTTGATTAATATGGGGTGTGTCATGTGGCCAAGGGCGTATAACTTACAACTTTAACTTTTGTTGACTTCACAGGATTTACTTAACTTTGATGATCCTTTGAATGTGGAAGCTGCCGAACTCTATGCCAAAGATAAAGTAAGTCTATTTCAACTTCCATTGAACATAATAAGAGAAATTAAATCCCTGCCTTCTTTTCAACTCTTTCACTATCATTGGCCGGATACCGGCCATGAAATAAGCACCTGTTTTTTTCTCCTGAATTGTGTCCCCTGATGGGAATTCTTCTGCTGATAGTAGATAGTTTCCACAGTGATTTCCCTTTGTCTATGTGTCTGCAAAGTTATTGAAGGTGTAGTGATGATAGTCTAGTAATTCAACCCAGGCGAAGAAATATCCGTTTACCTCACTCGACTCGAGGCCAGCAAACGATCTTGTCAGAATGCTAGTTCTGAAGCACCTAACAGGCAGCTGGCACTGTATACTCCTCATGGAGTTGAGAAGGATACAGGAGTGTTATGGCCTGCCGGGGGTAAACTATACATTGTAAAACGTATAGAGCATGATGCTAGTCCTCTTTTCTCTCATTGTTATCCTTGTGTCATTTCAGGAATTATTTGAGTTGAAGGTCAAGGACTTTATCCATATGCACGCCCAGAGATAATGACGGCCTTAGGACTTTGGGTTCCCACCTCTAACCTACAAATCTAGCATCTTGTCTGTGTGTGTTTTTGAATATAATGTAAATTACAATGTAATTATTGTTTACGAAGTGACTATTTAGGCCTATTGGTGTCGTTAATGCGACTTCTTCTTTCTTATCCAGTTCCCTGTTACCCTGACAGTGTAAGTGTAGGGCCCTCTATGCGGCGAATTTACTCTGGATCAAGATACAGGTTGTTTTCCTTAGGCACTATAGAAGTGTGACCTATATATATGCTGCTCACTGATTGGTTGAAAACAAAGTATCTTCACCAATAGGCCCAAATAGTCGCTGCCTTAATGTTTTTACTCGTGTGAACGAGTATTCTAATCTAACCATCACTAGACCGAGATTGATTTCACTTAGCCAGTTGTGTTGTAGGAACAGAAGTTTATTACTTGTATACAATCGACTCCATTTAACCTTTGAACTCCCACTCCCCTCAATGGCAACCAGAAATCTAATCAATTAAAACTGTTAAGGCTTTGGTTGCCATGCCTTATTCCTTGACATTTACCCTAAGTTGCCAGCCATTTTTGTCAGGAAACTTGTCCAGAAGAACCCCCCGCCC
>JARBEQ010263253.1:0-10332 GCA_030265355.1 Tritonia tetraquetra
AGCTACATGGGAGCGGGGACGATAGGTGAGGGGGATAGAAGACAAAGGAAAGAGTGTGGCCCAGTTTAGCACCCCCCCCCCTTCCCCCCAGCCCACAGAAGGGGTCCCGCCAACATTGAAGATGTATTATTATTATCATTAATTATTTATTATCATTAATTATTTATTATCATTTTCATAATAAATTACGCATTGTTGTAGTATTCAAACTGCTGTTTCAGTGGATCATTTTCCAATTCAATGTTGTGTCGTCAGTGTCAATTGTAACCATATGTTTAGTTTCCTTTGGTTTTGCTCATATATTATGTTATATATACACTTTTTTTTTCTTTCACAAATGGGAAAGGAAATTAACGCTTTATTATTACAGCACAAACAGGTGCGTTTTAGTGATATTATCACAGGTGGAAGTGATGGAATGCCACATGGCCTAGCCCTCACGTTCTGCCATTAACGATAAGTCAATTCCTCACAAGCAAGACTGGTTAGCAGAGCCCCCACTTCCTATTCCACTAGTTTGTACTTCCATGGTCCAGAGTAAAGTAGCGTCTTACCGAAAATAATGACCAAAGCGATCTTGTGAAAATATGTGCGCATCGGATATGCCGGCAAATCACATATCATATACGCTCCAAAAAAAAGGGCAATACCTAATTTTTGTTTGATCAAACCCCATCAATATACACAAAGGTTTATTTTACACCCCTTGGCAACAAAACTCACTCTTTATTGGCACCATGAGCCAAACATAGGTAAATTGAGCAAAAGATATAGGCCAAACAAATTAATGTTGTCCTTGTGGCCCTTCCTCAGCTATTGATAAGAAGACTGGGAGAATATGCCATATCTATTCAAAGATGGTGAAACCAAAGAGTAGCATTTTCTTAATCAATAAACAGTACAGTGCAACAGGGATCGTCGAATTCGCCGAGACAACAGAAATATTTGAGGAAGCTGTGTTATGTGTATCGGGAATAGGCAGAAAATGACATGGAAAATATCCTTACTTATCGACTTTATGTCCTTAAACCTGGCAAACCTGCTGTTGTCTACCAACGTCAAGCGACGGCAGTAATGGTTAGCATTTGGGCTCGGGTGGGTGATCAATGGGGAGCACCATGTCCCAATTGTCTTACCTTATGTCCTTGGTAAGACACCTTACTCTTCTTACTCGCTCGACTCGACTCAGACGAATGCGACTGAGGGCGGTGATCTTGTCAGAAAGCTAGTGTTGGAGTGCCTAAGAGTCAGGCATGTCGCCCTGTATACTCCCCATAGAGTTGAGAGGATACAGGAGTGTAATGGCTTGCCACGACTAAAACGATACATTGTAAAACACAAAGAGCAGCATGAAGAACGTGGTGTATATGAGCTATATAAATGTGTTGCTTTTACTTTTACTACAGACTTGTCAATGTGACCCGCGAGCACACATCAGCACAGCATGTGCTATTGTTTTAATTGTCAGAGACTCCTCGAGATGAGTAAAAATTGCTTCACACTGCTTGAGCAGCAGACAAATATTTTGAGGAATCCGTGAAAAGGTTAGAGTTTTGTGTGAAACAAATGCAAAGAAAATATAGGAAATAATCATATTTGGGACGACACTGTGACTTTGATGAATGGAATGTTTGTTAAACGAATGCCTGTTGCACTGTAGATAAGAAAGAAAAAATAGAAATTTGTTTTGGTTTTTATTGGTGTGAAAATGACAATGTAGTTAATGATTACTCTTTGAGTGAGTTGATTTCCTAAGTAAATAACTAATGGTAGAATAAAAACAATGATCAAAGCTATAATAAAAAATAGACTTTCATGAAACAACCTTTCATTTTTATCTTTGTTATAGTTATAATACAGACAAACTGATTACCAACAAGATGGTCACCCCCCAAAATTTTTTATTTTTTTAAATAATAAAAGTTCATAATGAAAGCCAGTCAAAAAGTCTCATGATTCCCATGATTCAAAGGTTGTATTACAAGGCTTTTAAGGACTAGTTAGAATATCCTCAAAGTCACCATAAGCTACAAACATACAATATCAAAACAATTGTCGTACAATGATGGTCAAATTAGAAGAAGAAAAATGTTTCTCATGAAAGTTCGAAAGATATTCCAGGACTTCTGGGATTTTGATCTATCATTTCTAAATTCAACAAAATTTCAAGATTGTTTCCAATACAGACCAATAACAATTTTTTTCCTTGAGCATCCATTTCCTCATTTCATGTCTATTATTTCAAAAGTGGCAAAGCAGAAGAGCAGCTCCCTTATCGTTTACCTATTAATTTATATATATTCAATAACGTTCTTATTGAACATTAAGACTTAGAGATATTAATTTTTTTTCTTACTGGGTCGTTTTATCATTTTCCCCAAAACCTGTGTCAAAAGCTGTTCAGTAACAGGCTCAGGGCTGTGGCAATGTAAGGTTAAGTTGATATTCATCCTATTCCAAATCAATGTCTTCTTTCGAGATGACAGTAATTGTACTTCAGATGAGTTGATTTTTTTTTTAGTTATGTTCCTTGAAATTTCACTTGAGCATACATAGAACCTACAACAACACTCTTCTGTAACTGAAAAAATGCCCTTATCATCACAAAATAACTTTGGCCATCTTTACGATTTACATGTGACAAAACATACAGTGAAATTATTGCAGATCATCTACAGTAATAACAACTGCAAGGCATGAGTAATCAATCAAATATATAATTGAATTATCAGAAAATGGTAAAAATAAATACTGAAATATAACACTTTTTGGCTATGGTAGCCAGTGAGTGAAGTATGAAATGACAATGAAACAAAAAGGTTGTTCACATGCAACAACATTTAAATCAATTTCTTTTTGGAACAAACAGATTCATTCATACCACACTAGTTCTTCTATTGTCTCTAAAAACCATGAATTTTCACTTTAAATAACACAAAATGTCTAACTGTGGGTATATCTTTCCTCTTCTGGGGCATCTGAATATTTTACATGCTGAGCCTATTATTCAATTAATAAGGGTTCTTATTTCAACATCTTTTCTTCACAAATATTAACCATAAGCTGTATATATAATTAATGATTTTATAAATAATAACAAAATAAATGATTACACCTTTATGAAATTAGAAATAAACAAACAACAGTTTGTGAAAAATGCAAAATACGAAACAAAAATGTAGCACTTGACTCAATGTCAAGATGCTGCTACTTGAGAAAGAGGTTCATCAAGGTATGATGCCAGAGCTTGAATCTGGAGCAAAATAGAAGAAGAGAAATGGTGCTCAACAAAACCGACATATAATCCATTCAACACTTCAAGAAAAATAACAAACCCAAGGAGAAAGTACTATTCTCAAGCTTTCATTTAGTTTTGATCTAAAGAGGAAAATATAAAACTCAATGATACAAGAATAATATAGCTGATATCATAACGGATAGCATGTTGAACCGAGTGTGACCACTGGAGAGCACCATGTCCCGATCATCCAAACGATGTGTCCTTGGGTAAGACACTTGACACCGCTTACCTCGTTGGATGCAGGTGTAAATGGGTACCCCGCCAAAGGCAGCGAACGATCTTGTCAGAATGCTAGTGCTGAATAGGCCTGGGCAATTCGATTAAAATAATCGACTTGATTAGATTATTTAACCCCAATTCGAAAATCGATATCATTTTTTAGAGTTGATTATTAATCAATATCATGTTAGAGTTATAATGATAGTGATACTTTTGCCTCGACTTAGATTTTTAATCGCAGTCACGAATTGCAACTTTATATTCCATTAATTGGCCTAGATTCTTTGACTTTGCCTTCACTGGCCTCCCCACTAACTACAAGACAATCTAAACGTCCTTCAGTCACCAAGAGGTGAGTGGGGGGTGGGTGGAGTGAGGGACAAAATAATTTAACGATAGGCCTACAATGTTGTGTAAGGCGTTCCCTTCCTAAACACACCAGTGACCTCATGCCAGACACTGCATCACATGTCACCGACGAGGAGTCTGCTACATCTTGTGATATCAGTCTCTTTTAATCGACTCGGCAACTATAGACTCATTTTAATCCAATTGAAATGGTAGCAGCAGTCTCTTTTAAATAGTAGCAGCTATGTGGAGGCAAATTGATTTTTTTTTTTTTTTTAAAGTCGATTTTAATCGATTATTTTTCACCTGCCGGTCTGTAGTGCTGAAGCTATCAGTAAAGCAGCTCGCACTGTACTTATACTCCCCATAAAGTTGAGAAAGATCATAACAAGAAATGCTCCCCAGGCAAGATTTGAGTAGCCAGAGGCCCCCTTACCTCTTTGCCCCAGCTTAACATTGACTACGAAACTGTCCAAGAAATAGGAAAACAATTTGGCATGTCATTGCTGCCAGTAAGCCTGTTGTGAGGTCAAAGGTTAAATATGCTCATCACAAAATCCTAGAAAGAAATATGACAACTTACCTTTGTCTTTAGCATGCCGTAGCTGACTGTATCCTTGGCACATAAACACAATAGGAGATTTGCAACTTTTGTTATTGCCATTTTTCCTTGCTGTAAAAATGATGAAAAGGAATGGAGTGAGATAACGGAAAACAACAAAATCCTTAAAATTTGAAATCAAGTACCAAGGAACCATTAAATATAAATATACGCAAGCTTCATGCAAGAGCAAGTTCTGGTCTTGCAGGTCTAGCAATAATATGGGTAAAATGTAAAGACAACGTAACATGTATTAAAATGTGAATAACTAGAGATATAACTACCATTGTTTCACACAGAACAAGTCTAGACATGTCCATCAGTATTGTAAACTGTCAATAAAGCTGATAAAAAATAAAAAATACAAACAAAAAAGCCCCAACAACAAAACAAAACACCCAGTCACTGAAGTCACATAGTGGTCCTAGAGGTGGTACTCTTGACCAATTTTAATAGTCTTTCTTTCTTATCCAATTCCCTTTTACCAATACAGTGTAGAGCCAGCGCTATGAGACTTGATATTAAGCCAAGCAGGTGATCAACCCACTGTGACCTTTGTGGTAGGGATTAATTTTGCCTGGACAGCGACCTTTGAGGCCTACTCTTATCGATTTTTAACATGCATAACGTGCACACGGGACCTACAAGTTTATCTTCCATCTCTGATAGGACTAGGTTCTTGATCCCACCTACCTGAATAGGATCAGGGAAGTGGCATATAGGTTTTCACTGTTTCACAGAGAAAAATATCTGACGCTGCCGGGAATCGAACCATGTACCTTTCGCTTCAGAGGCAAGAACTGTACCTCTGCGCCACTGGGACCCCTCAATTTTAATAGTAAAGGGACATAATCACTGCTGGTCAGCTAGCTTTGAGCAAATGCATGCTTCATACAGTGCACCCTTGAGCCTCCTCCCGAACGCATGCACTGTTCTCATTTCTTCTTTGAATGCATCATACTTTTCAAATTACAGAGTTTCAAAAAGACTTCCATTATTGCTTAAGATGATCTGGCCAACACTGTGACCCGACCAGACCGTGACCAATCTTCTGTGGTCAACTCCCACAGTTAGCCACGATTTGGTTACTGAACTTTTGTACAGCATCACATATTTTCCATGTGCTTATAGTATAAAAACTGAGATACAATTACAGCCCTCGTTATCAGAAATATTGACTGCAGTTTATTGATAATTATAAATCAAAACAAGAGCATGGGTTCTATGAAATTTAACCCCAAAAAACTTGCTGCACTCACATCACAATCAACAATAACACAGTTAAGATTTCCATCATCCAAAGACAATTGTCCACTCCTTTGAAATGATGACCAGATATTACTCGCAATGGCACCAGAGGCTGTGTCTTTATCTCCATATCCAGAGAAAGCCAAGAGAGAACCTTCACTATTTAACAAACTGAAAATAAAATGGATGCAGTACAGGAAATTAAAAAAAATAGGTATCAACATATTTATATTATACAAAACTAGCCAAGGGTGGCAAATTCTTCCAACCTTTGCTATAGCTATAGCTTATAAAAACAAGTTGTGATATGATTGGGATAGCGCCATAAATACAAGACAGAGTGACCTACACTACAAGTGAAGACAAAGCAAATGTACTGAATGATCAATTCTGCTCCGTTTTCACCATCGAAGACTTAGCAAGCCTCCCTGATCTTATCCCAAGCCAACATCCAGACATGCCTGAAATTACTGTGACAATCCAGGGGGTCCAAAATTCGCACAGATGCACAACATAGCTTTAGAAAAAAACGTTCATGTAAATCACAGCTGATATCGACTATTGAAGATCTTGCAAACAGACTAGATAGAGATGGACAGACAGACGCAATCCTGTAAGACTTTGCGAAGGTCTTTGACAAAGTACCGCACCAACGTTTACTGAACAAATTGTCAGCTGTTGGAGTAAGGGGCAAAAGTTTAGAATAGATTCAATTTTTTTTTGTGTAACAGAACACAAGGGGTCATTGTAGGGGGAAGAAGATTGCAGCTCGGCCAAGTATCATCTGGGGTCCCTCAAGCTCCGTTCCAGGCCCCACTATTGTTTCATCAACGACCTTGGAGACAACATCCAAGCCAAGGTCGGTCTGTTTGCGGACAATACTATTCTATACCAACAAATATCATCTTCAGCAGACAGAGTACGATCACAAGCTGACCTTATAAAACTGCAAGAATGGGAAAACAAATGGCTTATGGAATTTAATATTGATAAATTCCACATCCTTACCATCACAAACAAGAAAAAGCCATTCAACTCAGAATATACTCTTCATGGCCATAAACTGACTCAATTAGATTCTGCCAAATATCTTGGAGTGGAGGTTTCTAAATATCTAAAATGGGGAAAGCACATCTCGACCAACCAGACCAGTGCTTTCGTGTACCGAAATTTAAAAGGATGCCCAGCTTCAATTCAAGTGCTTTGTTACAAGGCTCCCGTGAAACCTCTATTGGGATATGCAGCTGTCATCTGGGACCCCAATCAGAAAAACATTGTTGATGCTATTGGAATCGGTAAAAAAAAAGAACAGTAAGGCAAGCTCTTAAGGAATTTTCCAGTGCATCAGCTCTTGTAAGAGATCTAAACCTCGACAAGCTAGAAATAAGACGTAAACGTAACAAAGTCACAACATTTTAAAAAAAAATTAACGAAAGGTCTTATGGATGATCCTGCTCCCTCGTCAATTGAGTTATCAGAAAGGGTAATCAGTAACCTTCCTTTAAACTCACTCTCACATCATGGCCAATAATTTCATAATCTAGAAATATTATCATCAAATTCTCAACGTTGTGTGTCGTCATCATCGTCCCTGACCTCGTAATCGCCACCTACGATGTACCCCTGTAGACCGGTCCCCCAGCTAGGGGGTTTCTACATTACCATGAAGAAGAAGAAGTAATATGTGCTTTTTACGATTAACAATGTTCAGTGTATTGCTAATGGCGCCATCAATAAAAAATGATGGACACAATGGGTTGATCACTTGCTTGTCTGAAATTCTTGAATCCAAAGCATTTCCAACTCAATGTTTGGCCACATATGGTGGGTGGGGGCACTTGCATTCAAATTGTTGCAACAACAAAATGGGACTTGATCAAGAAAACAAAAAGTGAACACTGACTTTAAAATTTGTGAAGTTATATTCTGCACAGTGAAATTTCACGAAGTGTGTTGAATGAGTGATAGAATTGAAGCTAAAGTAAAGAAAGTACCTCTATAGCACACATATGAAGTTTTCATGCAAGTTTTTCGTTTACCTCCAGAAGGCCATTACACTCTGGTATTCTCAACTCCATGGTGAGTATACAAATAGGCCAGGGAGTGGTACCAGTTCCAGTGTTAGGTTGAGTATGCCCATACTAGTTATCAGGACTAGTCTGGGACTTCCTCACACACTTTACGTGAGGACGGATGGCCAGCGGTGTCGACATCAGTCTCAAAACTACCGGTTCTGAGATCTGTGTCGACTCTCATAAAGACCAGAACCGCCCAGGCCTAATAGTGCAAGATGTCTGTAAGGTGCTTCAACACTCTGACAAGATCATGTGCTGTCATTGGCTGGATCATATAAGTTGAGAGAGGAAATCAGAGTAATGTGTTTTAACCAAAGACACAACACTGAACATGTGTTCCCCAGTTGTCATTCAATTGATTTATAGTAGATGTTTTAATGATAACAATGTTAACAACAACTGATCTTAAATCTCAAAGTGAGAGTGGAGAGAGATACTGATACTGCTATGAATTCACCTCTGGTTTGTTTTGGGATTATTACAAAGGGAGTTGTCTTATTGTCAATGGGAAACTTAAATTGAAATTGAAAATCTTTGGGAGTCAAAGAAAGACACAAAAGTTTTCAAAGCTTTCTGCCCTCTGATTCAATGATGACCGCAAAGAGAAATGTTAGTTTCGCAAATGGAGTTGACAGACAAATAGATAGTACAGTCGACTCTGCTTAATCGCCAAAGCCGCATAATCTGAAAATTTCCCAGGAAACAGAATCAATTCTATATATAAAAGTCACTGGTTGATCGCAACTCACTTCAGGTAATCACAAAATCAGTGACACGCGACACCTTGCCTAACATTTTCAGTCGGCTTTTTCCTGCTTTCACACGTTGCTTAACGATGATCTCATGTCTCCTTTCACCCTAGCCCACCCAAGGAATGACAACACGCGTCCATAATTTTAAAAAGCGGGTGAGGATCGATCTCGTGGCCTTCAGGTGGCGCTGTGTTAATGACGAACCCACAACCCAAAGCTGTAGGACTAGGAAGCAAAAATTGTATTATGAAAAGAGGATATATACAATAACGAGAATCCTGAGATGACTCACGTCAGCAATCGCAGGTGATATATGATCGAATGTTACCAGCTTTGAATAATAAATTTGGGAAGATCACTCTCTTCCAAAAATATTAAAATTGCTCTCCGATTGAATTTGAAGCACTTCCAATGTTTACCTAATAATATAAGACTGAAATCTCGAGATCATCCCAATGCTATTGTGCTATAGATTACATAAAAAGTTAAACCCAGGTCTCTAGACTTAGACGTAGAAGATCAATAACAATAATAATTTCAATAACGTTGAAAATTAATGGAACACTTACAGAGTGCTCCCAACACCGCCTGTGTTAGCTTGGCTCAGAACCTCTGTGAGGGCTTTCAACTTTAACATCCCTCAAATGCTCAGCGTCCTTGCGGACAACAAATATAAACGAAGGTATGAGTTTATTCAATTACTGTTAAGTCAAGAAATTCGGACAGACCAAGTCCTCCGTCGATCGTATGAGCATGAGCAAGGTTTCCAGCTTTCAGTTTCCAGTTGGATTTGTTACTAAACTTACATAGTCATGTGATCATTTCTATCCCGAAGAACAGTCACTCCAATTTCAGAGTAGGGAACTTAGCTCAAAGAAGTTGTGACCCCTGATGGGAATAGCAGACGACAAATTTTACTTGATACTTGATACGTCATGCATAATACTTTTTATCTAATACTAATAATAATGATAATAATAATAATAATAATAATAACAATAATAATACTTTTCATTCATCCAAATTCAGGAAATTCATTTTACAGACGTGCATTTTAAAATTAGAAGAATAAGTAAGTATACAGAATGGCATAGGAAACTAGATAATATTACAATAGATGATATCATACACAAATGTTGATATTAAATTATGTTCGAAATTTTTTTGAAAGACGAAAAATATCCGCCATCGTATGACGTAATCAGACCAAAAAGTCAAAGGTCACTCCTTACATTCTGAAACTTATATCGAACAGTTTACGTATTTGGTCCCAAACAGTCACATTTGGGCCTTTTCTTGAAAAAAAATCTGGCTCCAAGATGAAAAATCATCTGGCAACCCTGATGTATTGCAGGGTCACGTTGTTCCTCTATTCCACAACGATCAAAATCTCTATACATTCCAACAGGACAATACGCGACCTCATGTTGCACTGTCTGTGCTACTAAATCCAGTGCGTATTTTGAAAAAGGGAGGCAAGTCAAACAGTTTGAAAAATCACACCTTTCCACTATATGTAGAGACTTTTGCTTTTCACAATATGTGGAGAATATGTATACATATCTGTAAACCAAATTGTATTTTAATCAGTTTAGTATTTCTTCAACAAAGCCCAAAGCCCGGTTCTTTGTGTTATAGTCTACCAGCCAAGATCGACAAATCAAATGTCAACGCATTTGCGTGTTACAAGCAATTTTATAGCATCAAATCAAAGTCAACAATGTGTAGTATCAAACGCGCCCGGATGCCAAGGTAATTTTTGACTCTCAAGGTCACGATTCAAGGTCA
>JARBEQ010263264.1:0-10332 GCA_030265355.1 Tritonia tetraquetra
GGGTTCTATCTGCACTTTTTGTCATTTTGAGATATGAGCTGTCAAAGTTTGTAAATCATTAATAGATAAACACATGGGACCTTTTTCATCTACCTTTTAACTCCAGATATAGTGAGCTTTCAGAAATAAAACTCAAAGAGTTTCATAGAGAACGTTTGAGATAGAACCTTCTTCAGACCGTAACTCGTGTGGCCAAAGAAATGCAGATAGAACCCTTTTAATCTCATGCGACGAAAAATGATTTTATTGCTTCTAACAAATTGTTATTGACATCACAAAATGTTGGGGATTTTCAACATTCTGTCCACCAATTTACCCTTGCAATGTACCGTTACTGTTACTATAAATAAAGGGGTTTTTTATACAGAGTGGACACAAACATTGGTTGTTGTGATAAAAATGGATTACCTGTATTTTATTGCACTTGCTGCACACAATTTCTTATAGTTTGTGACAATACACAATATTAGTGTCAAAGTAATAAATGGATGCCTTTGAAAATGTGCCGAGGCTGAGATCACAGGTATTGTCAATAATAAATGTTGTCATTCCCTTCTCCTTTATCACACACCCACACACACATAAACACACACAGAGAGTGTCCTTGTCTATCTTTGGACAACCCCCGTCTTGTCAATCTCCCAAACTCGCTCCTTTCTCTCTCTCTTTTACTCTCCCTCCCATCATATATCACTAGCAGCTTGGTCCAACACAACCACCCTATTCTCCCCCCCAGCGTTATAGATCTGCGTGGCCGTAACATTCAAATACTTGGCCGGTAGGAACGTCGCCTGACCTTGACTGTGTGCCGTCGGGCTGTCTATGGCAGGGAAATTTTCTATTTCCTGACACGTGGGAGTATGAACTTGGGGGATCCCAGAATACCAGGGCTCTGAGGAAGAGGAAGTGGACGTCTGGGTGTCCACGGTTAACGCTTGCCCGTCTACGGTCTCCACCGTCCAGAAAACTTTTTCATCCCCGGATATTGTTACCGAGGATGGTAATTGTTGGAGTTGTAATTCTTGTTGGTTGTGTGGCGTTGTGGTTACCGAGTATGCTATTTGATGTGTGGTGTTGGCGAATGCTTCATGAATTACCATGTTGGGAACTTCTACATACTGAGGCAAACCCGATTCATCCTCCCCATGCATTCCCAAGCCGTTGTCGAACTGTTGCATGACTTGAGTCGCTTGCTGTTGCTGTTGTTGTTGTTGCTGTCCTTGTGGAGGTTTGTGTTGTTGTTGTTGTGGTTGTAAATCTGTCACCAGTATTTGTTGTTCCTGTGGGTGAGGTGTAATGATCACAGTCTGGGTACGGTTCACCTGAGATTGAATCTCTGTTTGATGGTCCTGCTGTTGTTGTAAGGCGTGGGCTTCGAGCTCTTCAGGAGACATGATGACAACTTTCATCTTAGGACTAATGACTTTCTTTCCTTTCTTGGCTTTCGTGCGTTTAGCAGGAGGGGCACTTCCAGGGTTTTGGTAACTCCTGAAGAAACGTCCCTTCGTCACCTGCAAGATTTCAGATCCCTCTTGGGGTTTTTGGAAATCCTCCTCCCGTTTGTACAGACCTGAGAAGATGGCCAACGAGTCCACTGAATTTTCCCGTAGGTACTCAGCGTGGTCTGTCATTAGATGGGCTCGGAAGTCCCGCGTGGAATCACAGCCAAAATTAGAACATAGTTTACACGGATAGAGCTTCATGCCTTTGTGTTTTTGGGTCTTCAAGATGTGTTTACGGATATTCTCATGCGTGTTACATGTGTATTTACAGTAGGGACAAGAGTACGGTTTGGCATTGATATGAATTCTCATGTGTCGCTTCAGATGAGTCTTGCAAGAAGCTTTATACGGGCAATATTCACAGACAAAAGCTCTATTTTTTTCATGTATTTTTGCGTGTCGCCTGAGTCTTGTTTTAGTCGGAGCCCCAAAGCCACACATGTCACAGAGATATTTCTTTTCCTTGGTGTGCGTGTACATGTGAGATTTCAACTCTCCTGCCAACACAAACGTCCAATGACAACCAGGCCAGGTACAGCTAAACGCTCGTTCTCCATGGCGACGCATGTGTCGAGTCAACTCTTCTGGTGTGTAAAACCAAACTTTGCAAACCTGATGAGGAATACACCAAAAAAAAAAAGAAGGAAAATATATAAAATAAATAATCATCATTGAACCCATTTCAATAAAATTACTATGCTATTACTTGTTTTGTTTTGTTATCCAAACCACAATATACTCCCAAGGAGTGTTGTGGCCAGCTCCATGTCCAGCATTACTGAACACAGATCTGGAGAAACTCTGGTAGATAAGGCAAGCAGGTGATCAGCCCACTGTACCCTGAACCTTGAATGGCACAATGAGTATGACATTTTTAGGTGTTGCCCAAGTTTTGGCCATAACAATATTTACTGTGACCTTGGTGGTAGACCCCTCAGCTATAAGAAAACTGAGCAGATTTTGCCACATTAGGCGATGCTATTACTATACTGTTAAAAAAGTTTGCGCTTTGATACAGGTTGGGTTATAACAGCTGATCATAGGCCTTATGGCCAGTTGAAGGGTTAAAGGAGAGATCAAATCCAAGATTATTCTTTGGCTCTAGATTGTGCAGTGTGCCCTTTGTGTAATCCTTCAAGGATTTGCAAGGGCTGGGGCTTAGTCCATTTTTAAAAACAATAACTAAATATTGAAGAAACACTATCACTATCATGTTGCTTGTGGATTAATCACCGACTTTCTTCACTTACGCGGCAGCCATGTTTTTCTCCTTTCTTTTCCGAGTCATGCTGACGTATATGTTTGAGGAGATGAGCATTACGTTTGAATTCCCTGCCACATAAATCACATATGAACAACGGCATGTTGAGGTGGCTGGATATGTGGCGTCTCAAGGTCAGACGACCTGCAAAGCTCTTGGTGCAAAATCGACACGAGTACGGCCTCTCTCCAGTGTGCAGACGTAGATGCTCCACCAAGGTGTCTTTACGGACAAACTTTCCACATTCTGGGCATGACACACTCGAGTCATTGCTTAATTTTTCAACCTGTTTCAGAAAGACAGGATCAATATTCAATGGCTGAGTCCAAAAACATGATCAATATTATATTCAATTTCTGTGTCATAATTCAAAGTACATCAGTTGGGGCCTCATGGTGTAGCTTCATAAGCAGAAGGTACTGGGTTCGAATCTCGATGGAGAATCAAGATGGACTATATGGAATACATAACGGAGATGGACTATAATTCAGAGGTCCCACCTTTGATATGACCTAAAATGTGTTTGTCTGTTTTTTTGTTGTTTAGGACTCTATCGACACTGGTAGGTCATTTCAGCGCCCACCACATAGCCCTAAAATGTGTTGCTAACGGCGTAAAACTAAGAACTTTTAATTAAAGTACATCAGTTACTGCTTAAAAACATGGTTGGTCAGGAGGAAACATTTCTGTGAAGTGTGTGCCTTTACCCCAAGCTGCTGGATTTTTATCACTTTATTCCCATTCCAAACAGATTCATTATGCTCAAAATTGTCATCTATATTTTGGTGAAGTATTTCAAAAGTTGTTTTTGCCAAACTATTGAAAATCTGACAAATGACGTATGGCTGCGCCACGTAGGAATGTGAAACATACCTGCACCACGTGTTCCCCGTAGAGTTGAGTGACAAGGTCAGAGCCTTTATGAATGCGTTGAAGATCTGCCTCACAGCTGGGATGCCGATGGATGGTTTCCACGTGTAGGGAGCAGAAAGATTCCTGTAGGAACCGTTTCTCACAGTGAGGACATGTGTGCATGGTCGTGTCGCCAGATTGTTCTCTCAGCTTCAGCTGGTGGCCGCGACCAGAGCAGTGAATCTTGTATGCCTGAAGAGGGAAGGGGATAGTATTTGTGAGACAGGCTCACAACTGAATAGAATAGTTAAAATAACCCAACCAACCCACTATATTAGCTTAATCAACCATTTTGACCGAACTTTCAATGTTCAACCCTCTGAATCCATAATCCTGATAAATCGGGAATTGAAATAGCTTCCCCTATAACCGTGTCTAAAGACAATGTTGTCATTATTTTCATCCCGTTTGCATCCAAAACAAAAGTAAGAAAAGTGTGTTTGATATTCAGATGTGCTTTGATAGATTTTTTTTCATAATTCTTTTGTGTTTTTAACAAAATAAAGCGAACAGCTGATTTGTGTTTACTTTTATTTTCTTCCGGGAAGCAATTTAATATGATTTTGACCACAGAGACCTAAATTAAGACTCAGATTACCCACAATAGATGGTTGGAAAGTGAATCTAATGATATGTTTGGTAATAATAGCATGGTTGCAAGCCCCAGTGCAAAGTTTAAAAAGTCTGCAGGACTGAAGACTGACCATTGACTGACAGTACAAACACAGTGGCTACAGTGTCATCCGACAACGAATAATGACCTCAGTGAGCTCATCTCGTGATGATAGGGGTGTCTAGTAGTGTCTATTATAATCAATGTTGTAAACGAAGTGCCTTCGATTCTATTCCGATTTAGCGCACAAGACTGTCCCTTATCATGAGCTATTTTTCTGCATCACTGAGTCAAAACCTCTTACAGGTGAGTGATAAGATTACTACGCTACGCAACAGCTGAACCGATTGTCTTCTTTCTATGTTGTGATGATCGAGACAGTGAGGTGTGATTGCAACATCATGGGTGCCAACTTTTCAGAAAGCAAGAACAAACTACCACTTAGATCTATAATTGACATCATAATGAGCTTACTGATGAATACTGTATACCTTCTTTGCAATCTGTTTGAAGTACGATACACTACACAGGGGTGTCAGTGAGAATGGTTGAAAACCCCTGAACTTTGCCAGAAAATCAACCGGGTACACAAATACTCAGGAAAGGTCCACTCTGATCTAAAAATAGCAAAAATCTTGGCACCACCGGTAATTACAAAATTAATTTAGTGTAATGTAATCACTACATGACCGAGGTCGGCAGTCTTCTTTCTTATCCAATTCCCTGTTACCATTACAGTGTAGGGCCCACTCTATGTGGATTTACTCTGGATCAAGATATTAGGCCAAGCAGGTGATCAGCCCACTGTGATCGGCACTAATATTATTAAATAATAGTCATATCACCCCTACTCATAAAGTATGTCATGGACATAAATCGAATCAAGAACACCTGCTCGATATACATAGTATTTAATAAATATTAGACTGCATGCCTTTTCTATCACCAAAACAATTCTCTCCCTCTTACTTCTAAACAGATACGTAGTAAATTGTAACAGCCGTTATCGATAACAGACTTAGCCTCCATGCGTTTTTTAAAAAACCTCAACCTTTACGATAAGTACAGTCGATAATTACAGTGAATGCCAGCTTACATGGGTAAATTTGCGGTAAATGAGCATCCAATCTGGAAAAGACAAAAGGTCACCATTCCATTTGATTCTATGAAAACCCAACATGAGCTCCAGCATCTCAGGCTACAATTCTTTTAAAGATCCAATATCTCACCAAACACTGTCACAAAATTTATTTTTTTAAATTTTGGGACAAAATCTGAGGTCAATGACCGGCGTAAATAAATATATTACTGTTACCAAGTACATGCTCTCTCTCTCTCGTCATGTACCTACAATCAATCGTACGATGTGTGTGTGCATGTATGTGTAATCCCGTGTGTATTAGGCAGGTGGAAATCTATGAATCTTATTAAGAGCCAACCGCATGACTCGCCACAGATTTATTAATGCTTCTATGGGCGGAAATTGAAGGATCTTTAACTCTTTCCCACCCGATTCGCCCGTTCTCGCCCAATCACCGTCATCCCGCCGCCACCCAACTCACCCGCTAGTTAACACCATGGAGTCACTTCACTAGAACTCATTTAACGCGGAAATTAAAAGTAGCACATTCGGTTTCATTTCTAACGGAAGTAAATATTGCTTGAAAGTGAAACTGAAACTTTACTGCATGCGAATCAGAAAATTCACTTCCGAAATGCGATTTTTTCCTTTTCGATGTCATTTTTTACGCTCTCGCCTGCTAGTTAACACCATGGAGTCACTTCACTGGAACCCATTTAATGCGGAAACTAATAGTAGCACATTCGGTTTCGTTTCTAATGGAAGTAAACATTGCTTGGAAGTGCAACTGAAACTTGAATTTTTATTTAATACCCACTATCATAGTCAGGCAGAGTTATCTCCCTGCCCTTGGGGTTCCAGGGGTACACAGGCCCAGAATGGCCGGGTGGGAAAGGGTTAACCCTGCAGAGCTCCTGGTAGTATATTTACCACACAACGTTTAGACCTCTAAGTGCCAGAGTGGTAAAACCACGCTTAGCGCCGCCGTACTGGTTGGCACTTGCGTGGTAAATCTACGCTTTGGGGGTGACCTATAAAATGCAAACAGTCTAAAATCTTTTATAGAACAAGTTCAGGAAATTTCTAGGGTCATATCTAAAAATAACAGCCAATCAAATAACAGTTTATAATAATATAACATGAATTTCCGGGTTCGTCTTTTTCGTGGATTAAAAGTATAGTTTTTCATTGCTTGTTTACCTTTGACTCGTTTTCGCCCCCCAAATGCCTGGGCACACTAATGTTATGCCCATGACTTCCGGTTCGGCAACAGTGGGGTAGCAGGGTTAAAAGCCAACCATGGGACTAACCATGGATTTTTTACAAGCGGAATTTAAGGTTCTTCCTTGCTAACCAGAACCATTGTTTCTCCCAGAAGGTAACGGTTGGTAGCTATGCAACATATTTGGAAGATAACACATACAATGCCACAACAAACTGCACTGTCGTCATGTGACGACACTTTATCTGGTGGACGGTACCTAGGCTACAGGAAATCATCGTTAAATGCACAAAAATGCATGTCAAAGATCCGGATATCTCAACAAAAACCAATGTCAAATGAAACTTTGCATAATGGTCAGTCGATTCGTACAATCATAACATAATTTTCGCAAATCCACTCTTTCTTCAATGACAGTAAGCAGCCGGTGGCTAGTTCATTTGGCCGGCATGCTGGCGATCTTACACCCATGTAATATAGAGTTTTTTTCAGGCTGAAATTCAAATTCATGGGGATGCCACACCCACTCAAAGGTTTGGAAGAAAAAGGATATAAGGAGACTTGTAAGTATGGCAAAACTTGGAGTGAAATGAATGTTTACGCAACAATAACACCATCTAATAATGTAGACACTACTTTTCTGGAATAGTCTAACTTCTATGCCTGATTACCTAATCAATACCTATCTCAGATTTTGTGTTTTTGGCCAAAATGCTCAGGGCCAGGGGACCACTTTTCTCCATAGGGTCAGGGTTCAAAGGCTTAAGGTGGAGTCCCTCGGTGTTAACTATTATCTGTTTCGGCCCGCGTCCTCTGATGTATTATTCTAAGTCAATGTGAATAACACTTGATGACATCATATCCCTGAAGACTCAAGCATCGTGCAGTAGTGTTGCCACATCAAATATCTAGTTCTGCAAATCAATGTGTGTGTGTGGGGTGTTATTGAACATGAAAAATTTCTGCATCAAATCTTAAACCCCCCCCCCCCCTAAAACAAACCCAACAAAAAACAAACCATGTTTTCTGGAGGGTGACCACCAACCTTATGAGACAAAAAGTACTGATTGCAGGGCTGACATGACAGGATGTCACTGGGGTGGTTTTCATTGTAATGGGTTCGCAACTCGAACAGGTCCACGGCAGCAAAGTCACAGTACACACAGGAAAACACGTGTTTGCTGGCCTTGTCTAACGCTGCTTGGTCTTCTCCCTCTAGAACCGCCTTGTCTGCTTCACAAACAGTTTCCTCTGGGACTAAAAAATCACTTTTGGTTGCCTTACAATCTTCCACATTGCTGCCATCACTTGTCGCTTCCTTCAATCTCCTGCTGCCATTGTCACAGACATTTGTACCATCCTCTACATTCATTGAAAGACTAGTGGTTGGTTTCACAGATTCCTTAGAAGATCCAGACTTGAATTTCTTCTTTTTCACCTGCGATTTAACAAAAGTTTCTTCATCTATACTTTCTACATCGGAATCGTTATCATCGCCAAACTTGATGATCTTCCTCTTCCTCTCACTCCTCCTCGGTGCCGTGGAAATCGTACTCTCTAAACCAGCAACATTGGATTTGGATTCAGCGCCATTCCTACATGACTTTTCACCTCTGACCTTTCCTTTGGAATGGGCTGGGTCATTGTCACTTTTGCCACGGATCAATTCTTTATTTGGACAATCTGAAAAAATGACACAAATTTTGACGTCTTAAAAAACTTTATTTGTTTGCATGTCAACACAAACCACAAAACAGTTTGTCACAATGAAGAGAAGGTTTTTCAAAAACTTGTCATGTCCAATTCTATAATATATCAAATGGTTTTAAAAAGATGATAATAAATGTGTTGGCTAGTGCTACATAACCATGAGCCATTTTTCAAAATTCAACTGAGCAAAATCTTCCATGCAAAGCACAAATTAAAATACAAAGTAATAATAGACCAGAGTCTGACAAACTGTCAGTCTGGATATCACCGCTAACACTGAGTTCAGCTGTGCTACCTTAGGCAATAGGCCTTTCTTACAGAAACCTGTGGTGGTTTAGAGAAAATGAATGTTATCAAAGAAAAGGGGAAAAATGTGACAGTGCAAGAAAAAAATAGCCAAAGAGAAAAGTGGTTTGTTGGGGATGGAACACACGCCTGTGAACGGCAACTCCATCCCGCTAGAGAGAGAGAGTGAGAGGGTCACACACTCTATTGACTGAGCTAACCACCTGTTTTCCTTTTTAGCTGTCCCAAAACGGCGGATCTCTGCGGGTCGTTCAGTTTGGCTGTAATCACACGTTTAGCATGGTATCGAGTCCGAAGATGATTGTCCAATCGACGCTGGTCTTGAAATCCTCGATCACAGATTTTACAATTGAAGACAGCACTGTTTTTGTGTACCTGAGGATGAACCCAACAAAAGTTATTTTGGTAAGTGTTTAATACCAAAATCCAAATTACTTCTGTATAACAAATGAAGGCATGCATAGTTTACATTACGAATAACTACATCATATATTGACATCCCCCCCCCAACCTATTGTAAGAGCATAAAAGTGAGATGAAAATATGGCTATTTAATACATTCCACCTGACTTCAATGCATTCTCCCTCTATTTTAATGATCCTTTAATTCTGACGACTGAAATCCATAATCAGGAGAAGGTAACCAAAATTGACCGGCTCACCTTGAAAAAATGTAGCTGCAGCAAGGTTTTTACCCGAAACATCTTTTCACACAGTGGACATTTATGCTGGTTGTACTCAACGGCCTTGACATCCAATGTCTCCTGGACATCGCACAGACGGTCGGAATGACGGAGCTCACAGTGACGCTTGATGCGGGCGGCCGAGTGCATTTTGATGCCACAGAACTTACAGGTGATCTTGGTGTGGCTTTCTGTCACAATACACATCCCGTGGCTTTGCTCCACGCAGGCAAGGTGTTCCACTTGATGGAGGTGTTGCATCATCTGGTAAAGCACAAGAGAAAATCTGTTCAAATCCAGCATATGAATTCAGTTAGAAATTACGACCAAAAGTTAAATTATTTTTCCAAAGATAGACCAGGATGAAGAAAAACAACTGTTGTCGCCGTTGGGATTCGAACCTGGTACCTTTCTCTTCAAAGGTCAGAACCATACCTCTGAGCCTCTGGGACCCCGTCAACACAAAACTTGTTTAACATACAATGAAAAAATGTCTATCAGTTTGGTTTCAGTGTATTATCGACTTACTTCTGCATGTCTATGTGTCTTGAACCTGCACGCTACACACATGATGGGTCCTAACATATTAGCACAGGTCCGGACGTGTCGAGGGCTACACATGTGGTCTAGGAAATCACGCTGTGATATGAGAGGAAAAACATATTTGTCATGAACACGCCAAATTAATACGGACACAAATTCAACAAAGTAAGCGTTGATAGTTTTACCACCTCCCCTTTTAACAAAACACGGATATCCCACAGCCATCTGTTCCCATTGAAATGTTTGTCTACACAAGGACTCGAATATTGAACAAGGATCCCCTGGCCCGGGCACAAACTGGAAAAACATCTACAAAAACAAATGCTGGGATTCTCACATTTACCTCTTTCTTTGACCGGCTGCTTTGAGACCAGCTTTCTTTCTTTCTTATCCAATTCCCTTTTACTATTACAGTGTAGGGGCAGCACAATGAGTCTGGATTTCTCTGGATCAAGATATTAAGCCAAGCAGGTGATCAACCCACAGTGACCTTTGTGGT
>JARBEQ010263275.1:8755-18916 GCA_030265355.1 Tritonia tetraquetra
TGATGAGAAACACTGCGGTGATCGAGGACATCCATTCAATGTTTTCGTCAGTGCAATGGGGGTAAACAAGTACTGCTTTAAAAATCGATACCTTTTTTTTTTTTGTTATTGTTTTTCAGTAAGGCGTGTATCTCCAACTTCAATCATTTCAAAGCGTGTATTTTTGACTGTGTTACAATAACTCCTGGGCTGGCTGAAGGGCTCTGTACTGCTTGGTTAGATCAATGATTATATGTCTCTGTGTTAGTCAAGATAATGATACTGAAATAATAAAGGATTTGATCCCTATTTCTTATAGAAAGTTTTAACTCTGCCACAAAACATTCCTATTTTAATCTGTCATTCATCGATGCTACCATTTTATTTCATTGTCTTGAAACTGTTTCACCGAAATCAAAATCTTCGCTGCAAAAAAAAATTGTCTCTTTTTAATGTTTGTTTTTCCTTGATTGAATTTTAATTCTCAATGGTCTTGGTAATTGAATTAATAATGTTGTATGACACATGAAAAGGAAAATAGTTTTTGCTCTCAAATAATCGCCTTGATGAGAGTTAATTAACATTTCAAACCTTCAGCCAGCCCTGTCCTACCCTAGAGATATCTATATGATGAATTCGCATTAAACCGTTACCATTTCCAACTTGTTTTATTTCTGACTAACATACATTGAAAGTTCTTCTAAGTTTTAAGTTTAAAATCATGTTATACTATTGAAATGCTGGTATGTTTTTTGGGGGTTTTTTTAAAAGATTTAAACTGAAAGTGACGTAGGTGTCTGACAGTATTACAAACGAAATATCACCAATATTCCGGATAGCCTGTTCTATGTCTGCCATAGGATAGCCTTTTCTATGTCTGCCATAGGATAGCCTTTTCTATGTCTGCCATAGGATAGCCTTTTCTATCACCCACCTTTCTCCACTGTTGAGATGCCTTGTGTTTTATCGTTGATCTGCTTTCAGGAACTCGTTAACTGACTCGTGGGTGATTCGCCACATGATATAAATAGATTTGTTGTTATGACCCCATGGAGTTTCTTTTGTTGTGTTTTCTTATGTAAGCGTATGAACTTTATTGAAATTTAATGTAACTTGTGACAGTCGATAATCTCTGAGGCTCATTCCAAATTTATTTTGTTACTCTTTTTTTTAATTTGAAGAATGGCGTTTTTTTCAGGTCTGCAGGTCTGATTTTCGCTGGCATCTTGTCTGAAATCTCTTTTATGAGGGTTATGTTGTTTTGGTGTCTTTTGAATTTCGTAACTCTATATGAATTTTCTAGATGAATCAGATTCGTTTTTATAAATGACGAGTAGCATTCAAAGTGTGTGGGTGTGTGTGGGTGTGCGTGAGGAAAATTGCTCCAATATAAGTGAGAATACCATTTCACCAAAGATTACCATTTCAAGGAAGTAGGATGATAACCCATTGTGTTCAGGTGAAATTTGCAATGCATTGAATTGAAGAGGGAAAAAAATGAAACTAGTTCTTGTCGTATCCATGTTCAAAATGTGTTCATTTTCTGAAGGGTATATATATATATATATATAGTGCTTTTGTTCACTTTTTTTCTTTTTATTTCAAGCTTCATAAAAATGTGTTCATTTATCTTTCATTTTATAATGACTGTGTTCCCGATGTCGAATGAAGTACCAAGCCATGAGTGGAAATATTTTGGTTTGGGGTTTTTTTCTATTTAGTTTCTATATTTTATTTATGTGCAATGACGTCAGTTTTTTATTTTTCTTGGTAGTGAGAAAATCTTATTGGAAACAAATGTGTTCAGGTTATTGGCTCTGTCTCTCTCTATCTTTCTCTCTTTGACTCTCTCTTTGTCTGTCTGTAACTCCTCTTCTCTCTGTCTCACTATCTCCTTCTTTCTTCTTCTCTCTCTCTCATTGACAATTCTTACTAAGCCATCATATTGCCAACAAAATGCTCCTACGGTTATACTGTAGTAAAATATACGTAACAGATTTGCGGCCTTTCGCTTTATTTTGCAAAGCTGCAACAATAGCGACAAGAAATGTATAATTGGAATCTCTGCTCTATAAACAAATTGAGAATTACGCAAAGCTGAGACATCTTTGTCTTCATATTAGATTGGTATTATAACCAATTTTTATTAAAGTCAATACTGTGTTCATATTGTACGTTCAAAGTACTTTTTCTCTGGGCCATAGCGTGCTATTTTTATTATAGTTATTATCATTCAATATCATGGGGGTTTTTTATCGTCATTACTGTTTTCATCGCAATCACCAGTTCGGCGACTACAGCAACTGTTTTCACATACCAGTTTATGTAGCATACGTTATAACTTGAGTATTATAGTCAAGAGAGAATTGTGTTCACAAATTTACGCAATATTAATCATAGCAATAGAATTTTCAAATTTTCTTACTTTAAACAATTTTTCTTAAAACCAAAAGGTTTTGTTTTATTTGAGACTGAAACGTATGGTGGGGAGTGAAATGAGAAAGAGTTATATGCCCTTATATCCGGCATGGTGCTTTTAAATCAACGTGTGATACTGGGTGGTTACACGGCAATGTATTTTGTTCCAAGCATAATTTGGTTGTTCCTATGACAAAGATGGAGGATAGTGATAAGGAATGAGTCTCCTTCATCTTTCCCTTTTTATGCTGTAACAAGAATTCATCTTTCCCTTTTTATGCTGTAACAAGAATTCATTGTTTGTTCGTGTCTTGTCTTGTTTGATTTATCATTTTTATTATCTTTTCTGTCATTTCGTGGCTCTCGACCTCTAAGGTTCACCTCGGTATTGAGGGGTGAGACCCGCTACTATTATTTCCTTTTTTTATATCTAGAGCATGAATGGATACGAAAGATTGGAAGATGCTTTTGAGAATCATTGAGTATCGACTGGACAGTTGGTGACTATAAATAATAACGAATGATTATCTTCAACTGATTCAATTTTTGTGAATCCAACGGTTACTTAAGTTTTGTGTAAATATATGTATAGAATTTTTAAATAATTTTTTTCTCTGTTTTTTATTTGGTAACACTTGCTTACATTCAAGGGAGTTAACACGTGACGCTCGTAATGTTCCACCTTCTCTCCTTCCACTTGTTTCTCCACCCCATCCCTCCTGTTCTCTTTCATTCGCTCCTTCCCCCTTCTTTTGCCTTAAGATGAGAACTCAAAAATACCTGCCATAATAAATTCTCTCTTTTTTTTATATTTTAGACAGTCTTCTCCTTTTTTTTTTTTTGACTTAGGTTTTTGTTTTGTGTTTTTTTTCTTGTCCTCTTCTCAAGAGACACTATTTCCATTCTGACTTCGTCTTCTCAAGAGACACTATTTCCATTCTGACTTCAGTCTTCTCAAGAGACACTATTTCCATTCTGACTTCAGTCTTCATTTCAATCTAACCCATCGGGTTATAGGCCTTAGTTCTCATGCTGTTGATTCAATGTCTTCTCCTCTAACAAACTAACGATGCCAATGTCTATGTGTTTTGTTTATTCAATAATTCCCTGACACGAAGTGCATGATGCCAATTCAACGAGTTCTCTTCTCTTTCATAGGGGGAGAAAAAAATTGAAAATGAAATGTCCTTGGTATTTTTACGCTACTCCCGACCCCTGGCATCCAATTCAACCCGAGTTTTTCATCGTTAGGAATTCATTTTGTCTTGTTTACTCATTTTCCTATTTATGAATTATTTTATTTGTCCAACGATCACATGATCCAGTGGCTTACGGGTAATTTCCCCAAGCGTTTAATCTCCTTCCCTTGTCCCAGTCCGAGTGTTTAACATTTCGTTGATTGTTCCGTTCCCCGATTGACGGTGTAGTTGTTTTAATTCACTCGAGGAATAAACGGATGTTCAGATTGCATGAACAGATTTTGCCTTCTTTGAAGAAACCCTTCCATTTTCATTGTCATTGGTTCTATTTTCCTGTTTTACGTTTGATGCTCGGTTAAATTGTGACATCGGCTTTACAGTCGGCCATGTCATAAAGATGCCATGTCATAAAGACTGATTCCCCATAAAGATTTAATTTTTGATCAGGAGAATTTGTCATTCTTATTTGAGTTTGTTATTTCCAACTTCCTGGCGGGTTTTAGTTTTTTTTTGGATAACTGACTTCCGTGGTCAAGGTAGTGGGTTCAATCCCGTTCCAGACACTTTGTTTCGTTAATCAAGAAACTTCCTCCTGATTGCTTCACTGGACGGTCCAGGTGTGGCAATGGTACCAATTCTAAACTAGGTTGGGAAAATAGACCCCCCATCTAGCAATTGTTGTCTGCTTGACGTTACCATGGTAACCATTGGTCCAAACAGCCATGAGACTTTAAATAGGTCCTGACCCGATCGTTTGTTGATTTGGTTTTCCATAGGAATTGGAAATAATGGTTTGGCTCCATCAACAGATATTGTCTGTGTGGCTGACATGAATGTGTAAGCAGTCAATGTGATTTTCTCTGTACACGCAACAAGACTGTGTGTGTGTTGGTTGTTAGGGGTTGGTTGCTATGGACAGTAGAACACCGTGGAGAAAACAAAACTATGTCATTGATACCTGTTTGTGTTTAATGGAGCTAGAGGTGATGAGATAGTTAATAGTTCAAACTATTCCTCTATTTGGAGGTGATGAGATAGTTCATAGTTCAAACTATTCCTCTATTTGCCCAGATTTAAATAAATCTTCTAAATTCCTAAGTGCTGTAAAAAATTTTTGTTCACCAACATTATTTTCATTTTTATTTTTCCATTTCTTTCAAATTGTGCGTGTAAATTTGATTTTTTAAATGTTGGACACGTTTTGTCTGAATAAGCTGACCATATAAGCTTTGGGTGTTTTTCACGTTTCTGGCAGTGAATTGTTCAGTTTCTTTCCCTGCCCGCCTCACTCATTCTCCCAGATATATATCGAATAGGCATTGCCAAAGTCCCATTCCTCTATCCTAGGCAAATGAAGATATGACTTGTACATACCGTGGAAAAGTTTTTTATTGTATAAATGGCTATCCAGAAGATGATGATTGTCCACAATTGCTACGACTATTCTATGATTGAATGAATTGTTTTCTCTTGTTGTTTTCCATGGCTTTAACTCGAAACATGTTTTTTTACTCGATCACGTCCCAAATATTGCTTTGCTTTCCTTGCCTTGACTCCTTCAATCATTGTCCGATTCAATCATTGTCCAATTCAATCATTGTCCAAATGGAATTTTTAGCTGTTTGTTTTATCCATGTTTGTCCCTCATTTACACCTTTGTGTTTTGACATTGGTTCTCACGTCGCTGTTTGAAGTGGAATGTTCCCACATTGATACAACCAAATAATTATGATATTGATGACGTTTATCAGAAGTCTGTCTGGATTTCCCTACTGTAGATGAAACTGGAATACTCTGTGAAATACTGTGGGAATTGAATTGTGATAAATTGGGATAGTGATGAGGATGATAGAGCTTAGGGTGGTGGTCATTGATTTGTCCGTTCGTATCTTTCGGACATTTGTCATTTCATTCTCTTTCTTGTATTTACTTTTTTCTCACGTCATTCTCGTCCACTTGTCGTAGGATTGTGTCTGTTGTGTTCTCATGTTTAAATTGCAACATCCAATAATAAAAATAGGAAGATTTTACTGGTTTTAAGTGTGCCTTATTCTTGCCATCTCTATGTCACCAAGAGTGAGAAGGAAATGGAATGAGAGAGAGAGTGAAAGAGATCGAGACTGTTAGCATTTCTTCATTCATTCAAAAACCAAAGCTATCAAGTTGCCATAGGGAGAAATGTGTGGGTTTCTTCCAACCAAAGTTTTTCCTTTCTCTCGGTATTCAGCATCATTTTTGGCATCCCTTTATTAGAAATCTTTCTGAAAGTAACTCACACTAAAGGGTCAGTCAAGTGGTTTTCTTGGGAACCTAAAAAAATTGTCCAGACTGTTAAGATTATTTTATAATGATGAGTAGAGTACGCACAATGACTACCTGCTAATCATTATTGTTTGAAATGAATATCACGTCAAAGTCCTGCAATATCACTAATCATCCCATGCGAATATTCCTATGACAGCATTGTTTGAAAGACGACCGCTAATTAGGCTGGTACTAGGAGGGGGGGGGCTCTTTGGATTCTCAAAGTAATGAAAAAGTGGCAGCTATTTTTCCGGGAGGTACTGATTTATGTTGTGTTACTGTGTAATCGATCTCTTCTTTCCCACTCGGATTGACCAAAAAAGTCCCTATTCTCTTGTCATTAGTAGATAGAAATGGTGCTGCCCTTTTTCCATCACTGATAGAAATGGTGCAAGTATTTTTTTGAGTGGTCTAGTTGCCAGTGTAAAAGAACATGAGGGTGCGGTAAAGTGCATATTATAAGTATATATATATATATATCTGTCCAATTGGTGCCACTTTGTTGAACTGTGTTTGGTATTTCCACATTTTAACTCCACTAACTTGCAACATAACTCCATTCATAATTTGCGAGAACCTTTTTTAATTATTGTTTTAAAACTTTTTACCCGATAGCCTAAAGTTTACTGACATGTTTTTTATACCACTCTATTCTTCCTTCAAGATTCTTGCTCACGTCGTTGACATTAACCTCGTTATGTCTTTATGAAAATGTCATGTAATGACCAAAGTTATTCATGCTTGTGCGTGCGCGTGTGTGGAGACACATCTAGACTACAGTCACACCTTGTTACTGTCACACCTTGTATGAAGGTGTCCCAAGAGTTCGGAGAACAATAAACCGTCTCGTTACAATCCGAGGACACCATATCATTCCGGGTTGTTTCTGAATGGAATGGCTCGAGGATTTCATGGGCAGTTCAAGGTCACACTACTCGTAGGACATCCTTCACTATCTCATTATATTTTACTCGAGCTTCTTATTGTTATGACCAGCCTGATTAATTGTGTCCATGTGCTTCTCGTCTTACAAACAAGAATCTTCCTACTCTGCTTCAAAGTGGCGTTATAATAGCAACAAAACAACATGGTTGTCGTTAAGGACTCATTTTTACCTTCTGTTCTTGTTGGGTTTTTTGTTTGGGTTTGGTAGGTTTTCAATGCGTTCTACTGGAAATATTTTGTACTTATTTATATATATCTCGATATTTAATTAATCTCTGTGTTTTTGATTAAGTTTTTTTGTTTGGGTTTGGTAGGTTTTTCAATGCGTTCTACTGGAAATATTTTGTACTTATTTATATATATCTCGATATTTAATTAATCTCTGTGTTTTTGATTAAGGCATTTTATACTGATGAATAATTAATCTGAATAAAGAGATGGTGTGATATCGTAAAAAGCCTGAGTCAGGACATGTTGATATTTCGTGTATTCTCTACTAAAAATCATTTAATGATTCTTTTGTCTTCCTCTTAGTTCACAAGAATACCTCTTGACAAAAACAGTTTGAAAATATATTCATTAAAAAATTGAGAGAGTGGTTGTGTGGTGTTTTTTTCTAAATTTATGCATATTGCACATTTTGATGTACACACACGCACATAAGATCTAAAGATGATTGGCTGAGTACGCACAATGTTTTCTCCGTATTTTATACGGAAGATCATTATTCTGATCATTCTTGCAGGTGACTCAATCAAAATGAAGAAGCGTTGAGATTTTTTTGTTATTTTGGGGGGGGGGAGGGGTTTAACGTTTGATTTTGGTCGCTTTGTTTTGTGTCCCAACTTGTTGCTAACAAATACTACTATGTTTACCCAGGATCCCTCTAAAGTCTAAAACTACTAATACTACTATACATACTTTATTTGATACTGCCCTATCCCGAGTCCTCCTAAGTAATATCGTCCTGTCTGTTCATCCCATCACAATGTCACAGGCCAAGATGCGTGTTACTACCAAAGATTTTTTACAGGCTTTCTATTTTTAGCTTGTATTTTTCGTAATGAATGGAATTACTACTTTGACATATTTTCTATGTAAAACAAATTGTTATGAATTTTGAATGTAATCTTTTTTTTTTAAAATCCCGATAACTTTGTTGATTCTGAATAATGACTACCGCCATCTATAAAGGTGATGATTTTTGTGGTCTATATCATTCATAAAATGACTTTGTGGTGTATCATGATAGTAACTTTTGGTGTATTATGAACTTCACACAAACTTACATCATTTCTATCTCATCTCTATTTTGTTTTGTTAATAGAGAGGTAAATGACAGCTTTCCATATTATATCATTTTGTGTTCTTGTCGGCGATGATATTCATGAATAAAGATATATTATCTAGATTATATAAATATATATATATATAATTCATATATATTATAATAAAAGCGTATATATTATGATACCCTTATCCAATTCTATATTTTTATATTTGTATCGATGCTTTAATGATGACACTAATGATACCATTGTATTCATGGAAAGGGAAAGAAGTATTGTTGTTGTGAGAGTGGGGAAAAATTGTCTGAGGTCCGACATGGACACTCAGAGACGTGCAAGATTGAGGGCTGAGCGAAGCATGGATGGCAAGAATGAAACCTTTTTGTACGTTAATAGGTCATCGTCGTTAGTTAGTGAACCACCAGTAAAAAGCGTAAAAGAATTTTGACCGTTAACTTGTCAAGCGAATGATTTACTTGTAGTAAAAGGAAACCAACCAAGAATCAGGGATAGTCGTAATGACATCCAATTAATTATTTTTTACATTAAAAAAAACAAAGGAAGAGAAAGAAATGCCCAAGATTCACCAGACGTATTTAATCTTTCTTTCTTTATCAATGACCTTTTAGTACCTTTCGGTGTAAGGTTTGACGTATTTAATCTTTCTTTCTTTATCAATAACCTTTTAGTACCTTTCGGTGTAAGGTTTGACGTATTTAAGAGATAACATAAATCTAAATACTATCATTTTTCCCCTTTGATTTTAAGAAACTCGTTTGCATTTTTACTCTAGGAGTCGCAACGGATTGCTTTTTTCCCGTTAATTTTTGTTATTTGTTTGGGAGGTTTTTTTTGGTGTTTTTATTTGTCTCGTGAAATCACCAAGATGGCAAGCATCACCAAACTCTTCTTATCATAATTTGTCCTCTCTGCACATGTTGTAGATCGTCCTTTATTCCCCCGTCAAGGGACATTGCTTGAGTCGCCAATCTTTGTTTGCTCGCAACTTCCGTTGATTTATAATTGTGTTCATAATTATTTTTATTTTTTTAATGTGTTTTTAAATTTCATTTTCTAAATTGGTTTAAATGTCTGAATATATGTTACTCCTCTGGGGCATTTTAATATATGATTTATACCAGTTCAATTCTATTTCACAAAATGATATTTCCTAGATTGAAATGATAAAAGTCTATGGGGGGTCTTTTGTTACTCAAAAAGCATTAAGGCTAACAAATTAGACAAACGACGCAATGCTGTAATTAATCTGTTTTATGCGCAATGCTACCGACAAAGGTATCTAAGAGTAACCCGTCTTGTCACACTCTACTTATTTTCATTTTTTCAGCAAAACAGTTGATTTTTGTGTATCTTATGTTCTGATAGATTTTGATTTCTTTTTTGTAATGATTGTGATGAATCTGTTTAGTGAACATATTGACCTTAGACTGCTTTCGGTTGTTCAGACTTGTACATAGATGGCCCACTTTACGAGTTGTGTTCATTGGAACATTTTCTAGACTTGTCATTGAAGTACTCTTTGTCTAATTAACTATGATTACCGATTGATGTGTAGGTGTAGACAGACACACACAGACACAATGTGCAAACACATGCACACTTACAGACATACATCTTCAGCAGACGGATATGTAGACATTTTAAGACATAACACATACATAGACATCTTCAGACAGAATACATAGGTAGACATCTACAGACATAACACATAGGTAGACAGCTACAGACATAACACATAGGTAGACATCTACAGACATAACACATACATAGACATCTACAGACAGAATACATAGGTAGACATCTACAGACATAACACATACATAGACATCTACAGACATAACACATATATAGACATCTACAGACATAACACATACATAGACATCTTCAGACAGAATACATAGGTAGACATCTACAGACATAACACATACATAGACATCTACAGACATAACACATACATAGACATCTACAGACAGAATACATAGGTAGACATCTACAGACATAACACA
>JARBEQ010263276.1:0-10330 GCA_030265355.1 Tritonia tetraquetra
TTAAATGTTTCTTTTGTTTCTATCGCCGTAATGTGTTTTGGTAAGTTATTCCAGAGTTTCACAGCATTGTATGTAAACGAATTGAGACCCTGGGTAGTGCATATGAAAGTAAAGAGTGTCTTGTATTGTATCCATGGACCTCTGATACTGGAGTGAAACTGTCTCATTCAAACGATGCAAGGTACTTAAGAATGTTATTCAAATCTGAACGGGTTTCTGGGGTGATATTAATTTGAAAACACGTTGAACAGCTTTCCTCAGTCCTCCGATGTGAGCTGCAAATTAAAAAGGCCTGGCACTATCAACTGGTGCTGACCAACGTGTCTGAGACATACTGTGCAAAGATCTGGGAATGTTTTGCTTCAAAATTTCCCACCTTTGTGGACTGGAACTAAAAATGTTGTACAGCTTTTGTATAACTGCAAAGAAAGGTATCACTGTTGAACAGCTTTCTGCAGAATGCACGCCACACAAATTCAAACTATGACACCCACAGGGCGAGTATGTGGCAAGAACATTGCCTCAAAATGTGAGCCTGTGCACCATTATACTGACCACTCATGTTGCTCCCGTTGTCGTAACCTTGGCCTCGACAGTCTGTAATTGGAATGTTTTTTTCATTCAATCAAGGATCATTTTTGCAATGTCTTCTCCTGTTTTGTTGTTACAATCTACAAATTTAAGAAATCTCTCTTCTACTTTGTAGACATTTGTCCAAGTGAACATAACGCAAAATGAATACAGTTTGTTCGACATGTGAAGTATTTGGTGTTGCATCAACGATGATGAAGTAATATTTCAACTCCGCTCTTTCGTTCAAAATTACGTCTGTCACTTTTGATGCACGGCATTGGATGAATTCATTTTGACTTTGTGGTGATAGATAGTGAACTTGCAGGCGCCGTTTTTCTTTTTGTGATTCTTCAACCTTTGCAAGATGCTCCACAAGGAGTGGATCGTAATGGGTTAAAATTTCCATTACTGGGATCTCCGACAAGACTATTGCTTCCCCTGAAAGCTAAACCCCGTTCAGCTAGGAATAATGTTACATCAAGCAGCCGTCGCAGTATCTGTTTCCAAAGTAATTACTCATTTTGAATTATCTGACAGAGAAGGCTGTCCACAGTTGAGTTGGATGAGACACGTAGCTCCATAGTGCGCCATTCAACATAACATGTTCTGTGGGTTGAACTGTTTTTATGTTGTGGAATTTTTTTTCAAGCCTTATCAGTTCCATAACCAGCAGATCTAGCAAGAGACGATCGAGATGGCTCTGGAAGCTTGCTGAACAGTCGACAAGGAAAAAAAAAAAAATGCTTGTTTTGTGTTACTCCATACCAGCCAATCACGAAACACCGTCTCGCCGTTTGGCATTGTTAAGTACAGAAGTTGGAAAATCACGCCCGTTCACATCTAAAGGGTAACTGCTGGGATGACTTTCTGTCCCACGACAAACTGCTGTTTCTACTTGAGAAAGCGAAGGTATTCATTGTCTATCAATCCAATGTCACATTTTCTTAGCAGGTCCTCTCCACCCTCTTCCACATGCTCTATTTCTGTTTCTGTAGTATTCTTAGAAGGGTCGGGGTCATTAGAGTCAGTATTTTATATAACCTCAAAGCTTTGTACGGTACGCCAAACTGAAGCAATGCCTTTTTTTCAATATTTTCTCCCCCCCCCCCCACTCTCTCTCTTTCTCTCTCTCCCGAGTCGCGGGCCCCCCTGCCCCCCACCCTCTCGACGCCCCTGCCCATACTCTAGGACTGGTCGAATTCTGCCTGTGTACATTTTCTTGATACGATCCCAGCATCAGCACCCCATGTCGTGCCCGCAGCTTTTTCATCAGCTTCGGTTGTGCCTAGGCTTTGATTTTCTCTGTCTGCTGTTTCCATGTTAGTCGTCTGTCGAAGGTCACTCCTAGATACGCTGGAGTGTATTGAGCTGGTAGTGTGTATCCGTTGGTCTTGAGCTTAGCTTTCATGACTTTTGTAGAGAGGCCGAAGACTGTGTAGGTGGTCTTACTGGCATTGATGGTCACCAGCCACTTCTTTGTCCAATCATTCAGCAGTCCCAACGCCCCTTGTAGTCTGTAGTTGGCAGTGGTAATGTATTCTTCAGTGCACCAGAGAACCAGATCATCTGCGTAGATGGCACCAAGGATGTTTCGGGGCAGGTCTCTGACAATGACGTTGATTAAGACAAGGGAAACGGTGGGACTGAGGACACCTCCCTGTGGGACTCCTTCTTTCAGTGTCTTCTTGCGGCTAAACTGCCCTTTCAGATGGACTCTGGCCTTTCTGTTGTTCAGATACTATGAGATCCAATGGAGCATCCATGCGGATACACCAGTCTTCTGGGGTTTCAGTTTCAGCCGGGCCTTCCAGATTTTGTCAAATTTAATGTCTTCTCCACATCGATCTGCACTGTCAGTGTGTGTTTCTTGTCTTGAAAGCCATCTTCGATTTTCTGTGCGACGCAGGGCACTTGGTAGAACGATGCTGTCAAGCATGCCTGTTCTGGAGCGATGATGTTGTTCTCTCACCACGCAGCTGGTGAGGCTGAAGGGCCTGTAGCCCGGTCCTGGCCCTTCTTGTGGATGGGCACCATGTGAGCTCCTCTACAGGTCTGTGGGACATAACCGGTCTTCCAGCTGTTGTTAAAGATCTTCAGTAGCTTTGTCTTTGCTCCAGTGCCCAGATGTAGCATCATTTCGTTTGTGATGTTGTCCGCCCCAGGGGATTTATTTTCCCTGAGTGTCTTCATGGCTCCTTCCAGTTCTTCCAAGTTGAAAGGCTTGTTCATGTGTTCTTGCTCTTCTTTTTCTTCCTATTTGAGGTTCCTGCGTTCTTGGTAGACTTGCTGTTTCTTGTCTTCTAGTTAGGACGGCAATGTTGGTGGTCTGCTCATATTGGTCAATGAAGCGGCACTTCGTCCAGTCAGCGTCTCCTTGTCTTTCTCGATGGCGAAGGGAGCTGCTCTCATGTCCTCATTGTTCATAGCGACAGCTGCTCTCAGGTCCTCGTTGTTCATGGCGACGGGAGCTGCTCTCATGTCCTCAATGTTGATTGCGAAAGGAGCTGCTCTCATGTCCTCATTGTTCATAGCGACAGCTGCTCTCAGGTCCTCGTTGTTCATGGCGACGGGAGCTGCTCTCATGTCCTCAATGTTGATGGCGAAAGGAGCTGCTCTCATGTCCTCATTGTTCATGGCGACGGGAGCTGCTCTCCTCATGTCATCATTGTTCATGGCGACAAGAGCTGCTCTCAGGTCCTCATTGCTCATGGCGAAGGGAGCTGCTCTAATGTCCTCATTGTTCATGGCGACAAGAGCTGCTCTCATGTCCTCCTTGTTCATGGCGTTCGTGAGCTTCCACAGTTTGTTACCATTCTTGTCCAGGTAGAGCCTTTCAGTCTTCTCTTCCCAACTGGATCACGTCGCTTGGATGCAGATTCTTCTATACTTGGCGGCGGCTTTGTGGGTGATGTCTTTCTCTACAGTGGGGTTGTCTTCCACTTCTTCTCTGGTCCTTGTACCTCATTTTCCAGTTCCTGAAGCTTTTCAAGTCCAATACGGCCTGTATTTTGTTGATGGCCAGCTTCACTGGTCTGTGGTTGCTTCCTCCCAACTGGCTCATTACTCCTCTGCTTATCTTCTTGGAGAGGTCATCAGTTGCAAAGCAAGACCCAGGGTAGATGTGGTCAACTATCTGCGCGAGAAGAAACTCGGTGGGTCTTCTGGGTCGATGAGCAGTAGCAAGTTGTCTATTCCACTTCTTCTTCTTTTCTGTCTGTCTCCTCATATCCCCAGCAGGCTGAGTGGCTGTTGAAGTCTTCAACAACCGAACAGTTTTCTTCTTCTAGTGTGTACATATTTCGGCTTGCTGATTAGTGTCCACGGTGATTTCTTTTGCCGGAATATTGTTTTGGACGAGCACCAGCACTCCTTCCGTGTGTCGGCCTTCCCTGTCCATCCTGAAGGTTTGGTATCCTCTAATGATGAATCTGTGGTTACGGTTCAGGTGCGTCTCTTGTATACAGGCCACGTCTATGTTAGCTGCATGCAGTCTCTCTGTGAGGGGAAGCTTCTTCTTGACTTCTTCCACGTTCCATTGCAAGATGTTGAGCGGCCTAGGGTCTTCCTGTGTGGTTGTTTTCTGCTACTGTTACGTCCAGTCGCTTTTACCCTCTGCCTCTGAAGCCTGCCTTCTCGCAACTGGACGGGGTGACCACCCGACAAATAACCCGTTTTTATGGTTTTGACTATCTACCGACAAGCTAAGGTGAGACCAGCCGCCACCACTGTTGGAGTCCAAAAGTCCCTATCCCGAAGGAGCACGCATGCGAGTTTGGGACAGATCCGATTGCAGGTGCACCTCCCAGTTTTTTTTATCAATAGCTGAGGGGGTACCCACAAGGGCTACAGTAATTTGTTTAGTGGCCCGTCTTTGATTAATACTGCTCAGTGTATTGCTCATGGGGCCAGCGGCTCTCTAGGTCGAATCCGTAATGGCTTAAACTCGCATGTCCTCTTCTACGATCGTTGCCTTTTCGGGCCCTGGCAGAGGACACATCTCTGCGCCCCCAGGACGTAGTTCCGTGTTCCGTCTGTTTGGTGACTTATCCAGGCCAAGAAAATTATGAGTACAAGTCATGAGATTGAAGTTACAACTTTTTTTTAAAAAGGAGCCCTTCCGCAACTTAATTTATGTTGACCATTCATTTAATCAGTTAAGTTTGGTTGTTGTCTAGTTACGGATCATGTAATTCAAGTGGCGTGTTTATCCTGCGCATTAAGCCAGACTTAATGTGGGCTGAGGACCTGCTTGGCATAATATCTTGATCCAGAGGAAATCTGCCTCATAGAGAGGTCCCTACACTGTAATGGTAGTCGATACTGCTAAAGTTGATTTTCAATCAAGTCAATTTTTTCTACCCAGTCCCGCCCCCAAGAGACATGAAGAAAAAATAAACATAGAGCATTTAACTCAATTTCTTTCGGAGAAGTCGATTATTGGGTTGTCCCCTGGAGATCGACTTAAGCAATGTCGACTGTAACAGGAAACTGGATAAGAAAGAAAGATTAAGCGAGGAACATGGAGCCCACGTAGTATGGGAGTAGGGAAAATAATACCTGGGCTTCAGGGGCCCATGTAGACAATTCCAAAATTAAAATGTAAGGTAGGTCCATACGTGAGTGATTTGACTTTCAGAATATCTTACTACCCGCAAATGCCAGCAATAGTTGAATGTTATTCCCGTCCAATGCAACCCGTTAGGGTGGCAATTGTCAGTTCGGCCCATTCTTGTTCATCATCTCGCTTTCTTCCCTGTTGTAGCATTAGTATAACTAAAAGTATTTTGTCCTGTAGTCTGGACGACAGTGGGAGCACCATTGACGATATTATGTCAACCAGCTCTCTCCATTCGTCTCTTTTCGTCTTTCTCATTGTGTCACTGAGCCCCATACCTGTCCATTCCCTGATGTTGTCCTCCCATCTCTTCCTTTGCCTGCCTCTCTTCCTACTTCCTTGGACAGTGCCATGTAGGATTGTATTTACAAGTCATTTTGACCTCGTGACCTGCCCGTACCAGACACATACAACAAGCATTAGACATGATATGCTTCCGGGAACTCCTGTGCATCTTATACAAAGACCACACAGCAAATGAAAAAGTAAGCAAAAGGATCCAACAAAGGACATCCTTCTGACTACGGTGAGGCAGAAACTTAAATTGTACGCCGTTCTGTTACTTCTTCATCTACGGTGTGGTCTTTGTATGATATGACGAGGATTTAAAATCTGCAGTTAGTACCCCTCCTTCACGAGCATATTGGAATACTGAGTTGGCTAGTCTGTATCTTGGAGCTGAGCGAGATACTTCTGTCTTTCCAGATGGTGTTTAGTCTTTGTCTGTGCAATTCTACACACCTCTTCTGGCCTGGATCCTGGGGTCCGATATGACAGCTCCCAAGTACTTGCATCTTTGGACGGTTTTCGGCTACTGTTTGTTTACTTTGATATCATTACTGATTCCTTTGGCTTTGTTTGTCATCAGTTTTGTTTTTTCCGCATTTATGTTTATGTCGTAAGCTTTGGAGGTATCATTTAAGCATTCCACTAGGTTGGTGAGCTCCTTTTCTGATCGCAATAATCCGTCAATGTCATGCGCAAAGTGTAGATTTGTGATAGATCTGCCACCAATGTTGAGTGATTCTTCGGTATGTTCCAGCGCGTTAGTTATGATTATTTTAAGCAAGGTATTGAAAAGTTTGGGGGAGAGTGGACATCCCTGCCTTACTCCAACTGTTGTGACAATGTATTGAGTAAAAGAGATTCGGGAATGATAGAAGGCAACTCAAAAATGTCCTGAGATGCTGGGTGGTGATTATGGTATAGCATTTCTTATTTCAAATTCCAACACCGATTCCTTTTTTGTTTCCCACATAAACGTGGTCACAACACCTACCGGAATCACAAATTGTTATGTTCTAGCTTCTTTCCGGGATACTCCGGGCGGGCGGTCGCTCTGGGGTTCCTGGTTCTATGGAGCGCAGGAGCCTATCCCATGAGAGCGGAGAGAGAGGGATGGTTGCCGCCCATGGACTACGTCATTCCTAGTGGTCCATGAGTGGCATCTTGTCTGACCTTACTCTGTCTTTTCTCTTTCTACCCGATAGGGATCTGGGGTTTATAAATGGGCCCTGTTCACCGACGATGGGGGCAGCTCCCCCAGTGGTGGGTGCCATCCATGGACTGCTCATCTTTCCTAGTGGTCTATGGGTGGCATCTAGTTACCTTTGATTTGTTTGGAGCCGTGTGGCGGGCGCAGAAATGACCTACCTGTGTCGATAGAGCCCTAAAACAGTAACAACAACAAAACGAACAAAAACAACAACAATATAATTGTATTCTTTTCCTCTATTTTGTTTCCGCCTTTCTTAGTCATATTACGTAGCTTGTGGGAGCCGGTTCATGCCAGGTGTGTTCTTCTTTCAACGTCTTCGGTGAAATTAACCAGGCTATCAAATTTTCTTTTGCTTTTTGTTTTGTTTTGTTATATATACCGCATGACACCGCTAAGCAGTTTTTCGCCCATCTCTATCTCCAGCATTGCTGAACACAGTGAAGGGAAACCTATTGATCAGGTTGATAAGGCAAGCAGGTGACCAGCCCACTGTGATCAAACTTTGAACGGTTTAATGACCGTTACATTTTTTTCAAGTTTTGGCTATAAGAATGTTTTCTTTTCTTCATGGTCTCACAGAAAGAAAGGTGTTAAACAATCGTCAAAAAAATGAAATAGAAATATTCATATATTCTTTATTGAATTTTGATGACATCATTGAAATAAGCTGGAACAAACCTACACAAAAAAAGATAAAAACAAACCAAAATACCCCCCCCCACCCCTCCCCCATGCTACCACACCCCAATTTCAAGGAAAAATAAATAAACAACAACAATAACACCCCCCCCCCCCCCCTCCCCTCTCCTAAATACACGGAATATATACAAACAAAACCCAACAACCGCCATGATTTCCATTGTAAACGTCTGTGGTATTTGTCGATGCTTGGCTCCATTGTCGTCTTTGACGTTACTTTCATTAGCTACAACTCTTCCGTACATTGAATTCCTCTCCATGTATTATCTCTAAGGGGTAGGTACAGCAGGGGGTTCCAGGGCGCAGAGGTACGGTTCTCGCCTCTGAAGCGAAAGTTACGGGGTTCGAATCCCGGCAGCGACACTGTCGGGTATTTTTCTCCTTGAAACTCGGTGAAAACATATTAGCCATTCGCCTGATCCTATTCAGGTAGGTGGGATCACGAATCTAGTCCTATCGGAGACGGACGATAAACTCGGAGGTCCCGTGTGTACGTTGCGCACGTTAAAGAACCCTTGACAGTTTAAAATCGATAAGAGTAGGCCGCAAGGCCGCTGTCCGGGCAAAATTAATTCCTACCACAAAGGCCATAGTGGGTTGATCACCTGCTTGGCTTAATACCTTGGTTCAGAGAAATCCAGCCTCATGGTGCTGGCCCTGCACTCTAATTGTAAAAGGGGAACTGAATAAGAAGAAGAAAGAAAGAAAGGTAGGTACAGCATCTTCATTTCACAAGCTTCTGGTCACTGTTGATTAGCTCCGTGCTTTCACCGGAAGCAGCTCTTCGCCGGATTTGAACCTCCGTCCATATGTAACCCATGAGCGCCACACCGTAAAGACACAAGACGAACACCAACCGTTGCCGCAGACACACAAACAAAGACAGGGTGAAGGTCAATGAATAAGCCGTGCTTTTTGCTGTGGTGAGGGTGGCGAATGCTCCACTCTTGCCCTTTTTGAAGAGCCGATATACAATTGCTAAGGACGGGAGTTTAAAAGAGAAACTGGTTTAGACATTGCCGGTAACTTTGACACACAAAACAGTCTTCCTGTAGATCAGCGGTTCTCAACCATTCTTGGGGGGTCGCGAGATCATTGAGGAACTTGAGGGGCGGGGGGGGGGAGATTAAAAGGGTTTGATTATTACTTTATTTGGGGGTTAGGGCATGAGGGGTCGTTCCACTTGCCAAACAATCAAAAGGGGGTCGCGGATTGAAAAAGGTTGAGAACCACTGCTGTAGATGGTAATGATGATGAGGTTTATGGCAGTGGTGGTGGTGATGACGGTAATGATAATGATGACCATGACGACGACGATGATGATGATGGACCAGTCGATCGTTATCTTTATCATTAGATATCTTGAATTGAGAGATTCAGAAAAGTGTAAGTTTAGAGTACAAACGAATTATGTGTTCATTGTATCACTATGCATGCAACATACTATTTCATTAACAAGCTCACCGATAAGTTGGGGGTTTATTGTACCTTGTGACAGACCCGCCATCAGTGGTACGATGAAATACATAGGCAAACTGTCGTTTGTTGACGGTTGCCATGCCAACATAAAGATGACAGAAGCCATCGCCAACACAATGGCGGACAGAAACATGACTGGTCGTCCCAGGTACTTGGCAAAGCGGTTGACAGAGAAAGAAGCGATGGCACAGAATAATCCGTACATTGCCATGACGAAACCTACATACTGCACACCCAGGGGACAGCTGACGAAATTCTGAAATGATGGAAAAAAGAAGGTTAGTGATATTGATTCTGAATGATGGTGGTGGTGATGATCATGATGATGATAGTGATGATGATGATGGTGGTGGTGGTGATGATGATGATGATGATGATGATGGTCATGATGATGATGATGATGATGATGATGATGATAATGATGATGATGGTGGTGGTGATGATGATGATGATGATGATGATGATAATGATAATGATAATGATGATTACACCTTTCTACCCACTATATCCGTCAACCCTGGACCATAACTGATTGACTGGGATCCCAACTCTCAGGACAAACAAGAGGTGAAAACCATCGAAATGCCCTGGAGACGACTCATCCCCCATAGACAAGTCGTACCTACCTCGTGAGAAGTGGCCATGTAAAGGATACCATGGTAACAGTCATTTCAAATGAAAACAGCCCAATGAGATCATTCTTTATGTTGTAAACATGTATCAACACGCCAATAGATACGTCATATCGCGTTATTATCATTTTCTACTTTCATTTCTTCTATGTAGTCCATCGTTTTATTAGATGTAACTCCCAAATCCCGCAAAACTGAGCAAAAAGAATGTAATCAGATAATAATAATAATAATAATAATAATAATAATAATAGTAATAATAATAATAATAATTACAATTATTATTATTATTATTATTATTATTATTATTATTTATTTATTTTATTTGAAATTTCCTATTACAATGTGTAACTGGATTTTGGATTTTCTATTAGAAAGGTCTCAAGTTGTTAAGATTGGGAACATTATTTCAAAATCCATAACGTTACATACGGGAACGCCTCAGGGATGTCCAATTTCGCCCAAACTTTACTCAATTTTCACTTATGATTGTAAAGCTGACGTACCAGATAATCTACTCATAAAGTTTGCTGATGATAGAACGGTTTCAGGTTTTATAAAGGACAATGATGAGTCAAATACAGAGATCGAATAAACAACATCGTCACTTGGTGTGGCAATAACAACTTGTTACTAAATGTTTCTAAAACTAAGGAAATGATAATAGATTTTAGAAAGAACAAGAACTCCATGAACCCCATTTATATTGATAACACACTTGTTGACCAAGTGAACACTTTTAAATTTCTTGGAAGTGTTGTTACCAATGACTTAAGTTGGGATTTTAATTGTAACAAACTTCTGATGAAGGCTAGACAGCGACTTTATTTCCTT
>JARBEQ010263309.1:0-2500 GCA_030265355.1 Tritonia tetraquetra
CACACACACACACACACGCACATATCACACACATACACACACATCACACACACACACACACACACACACACACACACGCTCAAACGAACACGCTCTAATTTATGTTTTTCATAATTCAAAACAGTTGTCATTTGACGAATCGAATTAAATAAGTTTGGGGAAAATGAATATTGATTTGTGGGCCGAGTTATCTGTGCGTGTATTTACCATTTATTGATCATTGTGTTTTACTGTTGCAAATGACATGCTAGACATACACAACAAAGGGCGCAGAGGAGAAAAACAAATATTTGATTTTCTGATTATCATTAATTCCTCTTGAAACGGTTGTGCCAATCCAGACAACGATGACTTTAAACTATGATGATACTATTCGCGTTGATATCATAACCATATTTATAGATATTAGGAGTAACAGTTATATCCCCTTGCGCTTTGGATGGGCTCTTGTCATCTCAAATATAAATAGCGGAATAGGTTCTCTTTGCTTAAAGGTAATCTATCTATTTTTTTCCCTGGATCTTTCAGATGTTTTATGGCTCTGCCCTGGAGATTCACGTTTGATATTACCTTTTTGTGTTGAAAATAGCGTGAACATTTTCAAACGTTATAACAGATCAATAAACACTATCCACTAGTTCCATGCATACAAACAATGATTATGAGTCAATTGATTTTGTGCGACACACAATTTAGTGAGCTGTGTGACGTTGCAAAATGGAACCTAGTAACTAATAATTACTAGTAGCATTGGTTGTATGTTCCTTTGTCTGTTTGACCTAATCTAGCAATGAAGTGTTGGGGCCAGCTACATGGTCCATCACAAAAGATGCACACGACGCCCAAACATCTAAATGCAGGCATCGCGACCACCATGCGGGGCCAAACACACAGAGCTGGAAATGCTGTTGATCAAATTAGAGTGTGACTTTGAATTTTTGGTTTTGTTTGGTTTTTGTTAGTTTTGTTTGTTTTGGTTTGGTTGGGATTTTTGGTTTTGTTTGTTGTTTGCGGGGGGGGGGGCCCCGGAGAGGGTGTGTCCTTTGTACACAAACACGATATGGTGATCTATGAATACCTTCATTGTTTAAACGCTTGAAAGAGCTCGCTCGAATTTTTTTCTGCGCCAAGTAATGATGCAACATAAAGTTATTGAACAGAATGGCAAACAATGAATGGGAAGTGACACAACGAACTTGTATATGTACACTACCAATCCCAGTCATATTATTTCCTATTGTTCCATACTGACCAATAACTTAAACTGAAACGTGTTTTAGCAAACGTTTACCATACGTTTCCCTAAATTCAGCTTGTGAAATCGAATATGCCCTCAGCGGCAATACATGTCCCGAAATGTGGTTTTCTTCGCTTAGCACATTATTTTTAATGAAAAATTGGAGGTTTACAGCTTACATTGTTAGCATTACGATGTTCCATCCGACTCCAAACGATGATTTGGTGTACGAGGTCAGTATTCATCCGTCCCATAATCCTTTGTTAGTACTGTATGGAATATCATTTGTATTTCGTTCAAAGCCATATTTTAAAAACATTACATAAAATTGCTTTGCCGGAATATGTTTGTCTTTCACATTGTAAAAAGTTGGTACAATCCATGTTAAAGTCCAGGATGCCGATATAATTAAATTGATTTGATTCCAACATGTCGCTATGCAGTGAGAGAGAAATTCACTTTGAATGTATTTGTGGAAAATGAATTAATAATTCAAGCTAAAAACGGAAACCTTATCAGCTATTTTGGTCTTATACATTGTTGAAATAAAAAGGTGCATAGATTTTTCAATGGAAATTCAAATCAGTATTCTTTATAAGAGATCAACGCGAGTAGCTACATATTAATGAAATAATGGTCACAAATTTCGGGAAACGTATGGTGATTAACGTAAACCTAATTTTTTGACTTAATCTGATTTTTACAGGCGAACTCAGCTCTAAAATACATTTCAGGACATGTATGATGCCTGGGGCGAATTTCGGGAAATGTATTCCTACCTAGCAAACGTTCGCAAACAGGACTAAAACGTGTTTTAGCAAACAGGACTAAAACGTGTTTTAGCAAACAGGACTAAAACGTATTTTAGCAAACACGACTAAAACGTGTTTTAGCAAACAGGACTAAAACGTATTTTAGCAAACAGGACTAAAACGTGCAATATAAAGGCCGGAGGCGTGCAGTATGGAAAAAAAGTTAATCGATATATTGTAATGGGTCGTCGTTCTGAATGCGCGTGATCATCTGTTGTACATTGAAAATTGCGATATCAAGTTATCTTATTATTTACCAACTAGCTATTATAGTTGCCAGTCACGTGAACAAGTACTCATACATTGGAGGAATTCGATGATTAAATTCCTGACTCGAGTACCTTGTCCCGCCTCATCTAGACTATACCAACGATCATAATATAGTCCAAAGCAAATATTGATTCAGCGATTCAACACTCATTCTTTCTTTCAGTCAGCTAGACTTCAGTAA
>JARBEQ010263309.1:7500-10326 GCA_030265355.1 Tritonia tetraquetra
TCCGATTTTCCGATTGTTTGATTCATTCACTGGGGTTGTCGTCATGTAGCGGTAACGCTTTCGCCATGTGCCCAGAATGGTCCTGGGTTCCAATCCCGGCGGCGACTGGGAGATTATTCTTTTCCTTTGGAATTTTTCTGGCAATTTGTATGGCTCGGATCGCGTGGATTCCTTATGGAATCGTCCTGTCGGAAATGGACTATAAACTGGAGGTCATGACTTATAACGAGTTACCAAGGGCGTTAAGCGAACAACTTTACACTTTTAGGTAGGAATTAGACTGGATAAGCCAAGGTGTGTCCTGGGGTCTTGTCGGAAATGGCAACAATTAAGTATAGCAAGTGGGATTCCGTGGCGAGGTTTGTGGGTTCGAGTCCCACATCATTTTTTTCTTGGGCAAGAAACTTTATTCCGTTTGCCTCACTCGACCCAGGTGTAGAAATGGGTACTAATTCTCAAACGAGTCTTGGGAAAGTATTCTGCGATAGACCAGCGTCCTATCCAGAAAGTGACAAGTTGTCACTTGTCCGCTTCACGCTACCGGAACCGGGTTATGCTTCAGCCCTATGAGACTTAATGTCTCTTAAGGACATACTACTTTACTTTGCAATTTTCTAGGAATTTTTATGGCTCGGATCGCTTGATTCCCTTTCGGAAAAGGACTATGAACCGGAGGTCCTGACTTTGATATGGCCTATAGCGAGTTACTAAGGGTATAAAACGAACAACTTCAAACTTTTAGGTAGGAATTAGACAGGCTAAGCCAGGGTTTGTCGTGGGGTCTTGTCGGAAATGGCAACAATTGAGTAGAGCAAGCGTTTATTTTGGACCAGTGTAAACGCTCGCTCTATTCCAATAGTTACAATTTCCGGCAGAAACGACACGGCACAGTTTGGCTTACTCTGTCTAATTCCCGCTTTACACTACTAGATTATGATGGTCAGGATGCAATAACCGAACCCCGTCGGGAAAGGCTTGGCCTTGGCGGTCAGTCAGTTCCGTGTTTACAAAAACCACAAGATCAATTCGGTTGGTTAAGACAGTTTAGACGTTCTACTCCAATGTCTTGTTTACACAAGTTTAGTTTGATCCACGAAACAAGATACTACACATTACACATTTATTCTTACGGCACCCTGTGTAGTCAACTATTATCATTGCATGTGTGTATGTGCTATCGAACCGATCGTGGGTCTATAGACCCCAAGCATGCTTTATTTTCTATTTGATTTCTTGCCTTTCTCCTTAAACTAACACACGTGATTAATAATCTGATTATACTGAAGACAAAGTATGAATGGCTTCCTGTTGTTGAGAGCGTAAGCGGTGTAAGGATTTTATTGGCTCCAACAAAAATTAATACAAATCTTTGATAACAAACGCGAAGGGGTTTGGAGTGGAAGATTATAAAATGAAATCACAACGATATTATCCGTGCCGTATTCATGAAGAATGGGTCTATTTTTAAATTTGTGATCAGTTTTTGCCTTGATTTTTTTTCTTTATCTAATTCACCTTGCTTTTCTTGTGATTCTCCCCTCTCCGTTTTCTTCTTCTCCCTCTCCTCCTTGTCTTCCTACTTATCCATTTTCTTCTTCTTATCCTCTTCCTTCTTTAGATGTTTTAACTTCACTATCTGGAACATCTATATAGTTGAGCAGCACGGTCTTTTTTAACTCTTTGAATACCACTGTCCAAATAGAGTTGGACGACAATACATTTTGGAACGTGGAGACGGCTACAGATGTGTTTGCCATAATGGACCTCCTGACGTTCCTCTATTGCTCCTACACATAAGTATTAGGTATCAAATGAAAGGGAATTGAATTTAGAATGTTTTGCTGTCAGTATAAAGGTGCTTGTTGACTGTTAAACCGTCCGATGAACCGGCCGTTGGTAGTGAAAGAGTTAATGGATTTATGTCATGGATATGAAATTATGTCTTTGATAATTGATTTAGGATTCTTGTCGGCTCGTATTGTATAAGAAATCCAATATACATATCAGCTGTGCTTACAATTAAGAACGGCCACACTGGCATTCATTCTATTATTTCTTTTATATCATTGTGTGTGGAACTGTCAACTTCACAGTTCTCATGGCAATGCGTTTGCTATGCCGCGTGTTAAATTCAAATGCGCTAGTCAGCACATGAGAGCATTGTGCTTTGGGCATTGTTCCTAGTCGCCTTAGGTCGGTGGCCCACAGACCAAGGGATAAAAAGATGGCGCTAAAAAGTGTGCATATTATTTGATTTCTAAGAAACAGTCATGTAAAGAGTTTGGACAAAAGACGAAATTCCTTTTGTCTCGATACCCGATCTGAATTCTACTCGCAATTCTCCTTTCTCCTTCTTCTGTGGGTCACCTGCCTTATGTGGCAATCTGCTCAGGTTTCCTCTGCCTGATAGGTTTACCACCAAGGCAACAGTAAATATTGTTATGGCCAAAACTTGGGCAACACCTAAAAATGTGACACTCGTTGTGCCATTCAAGGTTCGGGCACAGTGGGCTGATCACCTGCTTGCCTAAATTTACTATTGTAATGTGTCTTGAGCTCTTACGAGGGAAGGCGCAATACAAATGTGCATAATATTATTATTATTATTATTGCCTTATCTATCTGATCCATAGTTCTTCCAGCACCGTGTTCAGCAAGGCTAGGCACGGAGCTGGTCGCAACACTATTTAGCGGTATTATGCGGTATGGTTAACGAAACAGAACAAAGTATTGTTTAAAGATCATAATACTATCATAATGGCAGCCAGTCTCTCTCTCTTTCTCTCTCTCTCTCTCTCTCTCTCTCTCTCTCTCTCGCTCTCTCTC
>JARBEQ010263320.1:0-10324 GCA_030265355.1 Tritonia tetraquetra
AGTAGTTCTTTAAATCTTTCTCTTGTTCGCAGATTCACTTTTCATTGAATTGTCATTCCCTCTTTTCTGTTTTTTAAATCTTCTAGGTTTTGATTTTGGAAGATTTGATTTTTTTTTTTTAATGATTCATATATTTATAACATAGTGTTTAGGTTGAAAAATGTATTCTTAGTATTGGATAATTAATGTGTAAATTGTAAATTCTAGTTATGTAATTTTTTCCCCTCTTTAACCCATTGCTGTTCAATGTGTCCCTATCACTATCAGTTCAATGTTCCCGCTACAATACCTAAAGTACCCACATGTTTTGGAATTCGTTTACTACCAGAGAGTACTTCCACTTCCAAACGAATGTCCCCCCAAAGGATTAAAATGAAATCAACCGCTTACCACAGGATAAAATATTGCGCTGCGATTTTTTAAAAAAGAAAGGTGAATTTCGATAAGCAACTACGCCCAATTTTTTCGATATTTGACGCTCGATTTCTCGAATTACTTGTGAAATTTATTTCCTGATAACAAGGAAGATATTGATTCCGGTGACGAATCGACATGGATGTTGCCATACTAAATTCCATAAGCTTATTCCCCTTGCCTTGAAGTTATGGGTGAGAAATCCCTGATTAAGCTGAACAGCAATGGGTTAAAAAGAATTTGAAAATCGTGCTCTTAGCTGATTGGACTCTTTTAAAAAAAAAAAATATTTTATTGAGGTGTTTTTTTATTACTATCATTATTATTATTGTTGTTTTCACGAAAAAACAAACATTGATTTCTGTGATACAATTTAATACATTTATTTAAAATTGTTTTCATCAGAGACGACTAGTTGCATTGTGCAGCCTTTTGAAACATTTTTAAAGGATTTTTTGTTCTGAAGTGTTCATTGGAACATTTGTTGAGGAAATTAGATTTAGACTTGTGTTCTTTTCAAGTGTCACTCTTGATTTAACTGGGCAGTGTTAGCAACTTCAATGGTTTAAAAGCTTTTGTGAAAAACAGAAAATGGGGCCAGGATAGATACTTGTTTAATAGATTATTAGATTTTAAAAATTTATGAATGGGTACATCAACATTTCTATGTAGTTGATTTGTTTTTTTGTTTTTTAATGCTTATATTAATCACTTCTCACAAAATTTGTTTGGGCCTATCGGTAGTCAATTAGTGTTCTATTATTTTCATACGAGATTACTCATTGTGAAAGGGTAAAAGATTTTATTTTAGCGTAGATGTGCCATTAATATTTTTAAAGTTTTAATCCTCCTACCACGTACACTTGAAGAAACCGTATGAATCACAGGGTCAGTTGTTGCTATTGTTACGTTGTTAACAGTAGGTTTCTGGTATATATTGAAATCATTTCTCTCACATGTACTGGCTGTCCTTTTACTTTTATCTCTGTCCCTCTCTTTTACTTTTACGTGTATGTCTTAACTTCTCCCTAACTGTGTCGGTTATATGTAAGAAGAGTATGAGTGACTATTAGATGTTGCAACGTCCATCTACTCCCCATCTCCCATCTTACGATTAGAGTCGACTACGCATAAGTTGATGTCGCTGGGGAAGGGGAAAAGAGGTCACCATATCTGCTGTAGTTCAGCACAACTGTAAGGCTGGACTTCACTAAGGCCAACACTCATTCCATGGGGGAAAATAAACACAACCGAAGATAAACTCAAGCGACTTCCCAACTTAAGCGTAGTCCACTGTGCTACTACATAATGCGTTAGTTATCGAAACTTCTTATGTGCTATTCCTGACTGCTTTTTTTTGTTTGTTTATTTAACAGGAAGGATGTTTAACCTTTTCGAAAAGGAAAAGAATTGTTTGTGTAGAATAATAGACCTCTTTCAGTTTTAACAGTAAAAAAAATGAACATTACCGTACCTCATTCTTTCTCTAAACTACTGTAATGGTTATTTTCTACTCTGACAATGGCTAAATGCGCACAATATTGATAGCAAACATTTCCAAGTAATCATCACCGGGTTTTTTTTTTGTAGCAGAGAAAAAGAAAGAAAAGAAAAAACCCTTGGGTTCTTTTAAAAGTAGTGAATTTTATTTATTTGACTGAATAATGCCTCCAAGAATTTTGGTTGGATGAAACAAGAGTAGGCTTCGTCTGTCTTTCCTCTCGTCTTTATTTTTATTTTTCCTAAATACTTTTCTTTTTGTTGTTTCAAACCGCTGCTTCACTCTACTTATTTATTGCACATGTATATATGAATTAGACATTTCATCAAATTGCAGTGGTTATCGCTTCAATGTATATATGAATTAGACATTCATCTAATTGCAGTGGTTATCGCTTCAATAATAACTTTTTTCTTTTTTGAAAAGATTGCTCGTTTGCTGAACTACAGCTAGAAAGGCTTCCAAAATTTTGTTTATCATTAATTTTGTTTTGATCATGTAATTATTTCGTTTTTTATTTTTAAAATTATTTTTCATATGAAAAGGCTTGATATGAAAGGTGACTTCTAACTGTCCTCTCTCTTTGATATGTATTTTGTTCTTCTCTTTGTACTCTCTTATATAAAAAACTTTGTCATTCCTGGCTCTTGACGTCCGTTCCTCAAGAATTCTGGATTTCTCTCCATTGAAATCATACATACCTCATAAACAGTTGCAACTTTTGTTTTTTTTTGTTTTTTTTATTAGAAAAAAAAAAGCATTTTAATCTTCACAGATACTTATCACTATTATTCAGTACTCTGAATAGCACTAACTCTAATGTTGTGCCATAGAATAACGAGGATAAATTGAAAATGAGTACCCATCCACTCCCGTTTTTCCCAGAGGCCGCTTGGCCTCCACTTAATTCTTATTAGACTCTCTTTTTTCATAAAATTACGATTTCTTTCTTTTTCTGAATTTAGAATTATGACTTTTTTATTATTAAAAGAAGAAAAAATTGTAGCCAGATTTTTTTTAAAGATGGATTTTTTATGAAATAATTCCTTCTTTGGCCTGTTTTTCTTCAATACAATTAGGATTTATGCAAATGTTTTTGTTTCCCCTATAGTTGTGACTCATTCATGTTGCATTATTAGATGTGATTTTTAACTATAATATATAATAATATATATTTTACAACATTTTAGTTCTTTTTTATCTAATCATTTTGGTTTCTTTTCATTGAATTAAAAAAAAAAAAAAAGCAAACAAAAACAACAAAACAATACTATTAAATAAAGATGATGAAAATAACACTTTGATAAATATTTCCCTCCTCTGATCTGTCATCTCTCGAGTCTGTAGTGTTCAAGGTCATGCACCGTATCTCACACTGCAGTGGCCACGACACACACTTTGCCCTAGAAAATTTACGAGCTTGAATGTCATGTCTGGATCTGTTTAGATTTATTAATAAAAGTCGTAAATTTCCAAAAGGCCAGAATGCTGAGAAAGTGATTGGAAGAAGAAGAATTGTATTTTAATTTTCTTTTCATTGTGAAAAAATGAATTAAATAATGATTCCTATCTATCAGTCAGACACTTTTGTTTGTTTTTGTTTTTCACAAAGATGTATATTCAGAGTTGATTTAGAATTTTTCTACCGTTTGCCACACAAATGATATTGATCTGCCATCTCTTAATGAGATTTTAATGGAAGTCTTATTCATTTTGGACTCGAGTGTTAATCAATTCCGACCGGGAGAAAAAAAGTGGTTCAGCCAGCATGTTAACATTTTATACGATTTTGTCTGTATCCTTTTTATCTGTTTTGAGATTATTAAAAAATATAATAATAATTTGATCGCCAGGTTGCAAATGGAAATAAAGAACATTATGAACTGTGGTCTTGCCAGCCAGCAAAACTTTATCTTTGTGAATATGACAATTTTAAAAAAGAAAATAGAATGGATATGATACAGATACAATGAGGGTTTTTTTAAATTTTTGGTATATATACATAACACCCAAGCAGTGGAATGATTGTTTTAGCAATTTTCATTTGTGCAATGCAACTGTAGTGGCATAAGTCAAAATTTTAAAAGCCCCCATTTTCGCTGAATTGTTTGGTGGTGTCTAAATTAGCTCCTGGCAAATTGTCAGCAAAAGTCTTCGTTTTAAGAGCAATTATATTTTTTGTTTTTAATGAAATTTTCTTCTGCCAAGATTTCATAACAACACTGTCGTTCCACAAATGTGAGAAAGTTTTTAGCATGGATTAATCACTCCGATCTGTCACTCGTATTAATTGAGGAAATTTTTATGGTTTCCATGTGAATGGCAGAATTGCTGTCTTGTTACCTAGAACAAAAAGTTCAGTGGCAAGGAGAGATGAGATAAGGGGAGGGGTGGTTCCAAAAGGGTCTCAACAATCTCTTATTCCACTAGACGACCTGAATCTGTTTTATAATTTCACAACAAATTATTATCGTCACGTTTGCCAAAGGGGTTGGTGTTATTCTCACTTAACGAACTAACCAATAATCCTTCCAAGTTGTCATTATATGGACTTTGCTAACTGAATTCGTATTTACGATGGAATAATTACAATTTTATCCCTGTGTGTTACTGACACATTTTTATTGTTTTATTTTTACATTTTTTAATTAAAACATTGAATTTGTGTAAATTTTATGTTAGTCATGAAAGGCATGAATTTTATTTTATCTATTTTGTTTTAAGATTTGGTTTGTTTGGGATTTTAAAAAGAAAAAGACTTTTCTTTAACAGATGTTTGAAGAGATTTATTTAAAATTAAGTAGGTATTTAAATCGGTATTCAGTCAATTTCTTTCAGTTTTTTTCAGTATGACCCTCAAACGTTTGTCGGATATGTGACAAATTAGGAGTTGTGAAGTTCCAATGTGAAATAATTGAATCATTATTGGCAATCCACATTGGATTTTTTCATGTTAGATTGTTTACACATTGTGTTAATTTGTTTTTGTTTTTGAATTTTGAAAAAATCTCAATTTACTTTTTTTTTTTTTTTTTTTTTTTTTACTGCTGGTGGCGCAACCATATTTTACAGTGAGCCCTGAAATTGTTATCCTTTCTCTGTGTGCGTGTGTCTGTTGCACACCAATTATAGTAATGATAATATTGTCCTTCATTGTAAAGGTTTCTTAATCTTCTTTCTTTTTTTCGCCTTTTCCTTCTTTCTCGCTATCCTGTAATCTTTCACCAATCAATCTTCTCTCTTTCCCTCAACTCTTAAAATCATTTCAGGTCTCTGCTTTTTATATTTCATGAAAACTTTTAAAGATATTTATTTTTTCCTTTTTTTTATTTTCCAATTATTTTCTTTTAAATTTTTTTTACATTTAACTTCATCCATAATACTATAATTATTAATCTGCATTATTAGAATGTTCCAGAAGTTCATGCTCATGCATAATTCAACCAACAGACTGTATTGTATGTAATTAACCTTTGTTTGACTTGTGCATTATGAATGAAAGAAATATGTACTGCAAAATTTGGCTTAAGTGTCCTTGTTTTTTTCCTTTGCCCTTTCATGTCTTCTTATCTTGGGGGGAAAATATTTCGTTGCTGTCAGATTATTAACTCTTTCGCTACTGGACCTTAATTCCCAAAATCCATTCAAAAAGAGCCAGTTTCAAACACAGTAAACAAAAGAGATTGGGTAGTTTGTACAGAAGATGATTCGAATATACAGTGGAACATGTTTAAACCGAAAGTGGGACTGGTCAATGTATTTCAGTTTAGAGTTAGAGGTCTTTTCGGTTTAGCGCTAGTCAAAGACAAAGAGAAGAAAAGATCGGGGATTCCAAATCCTTTTGGTTTATCGATCTTTTTGGTTTACCCCTTTTCGGTTTAAACGTGTTCCACTGTATTATAGTTCCGTACCCATACGCAGCATTAGCAAGTAGCGAAAGAGTTAACATACAATTGCAAATTTTATCACTTTTTACTTGTTGACCAAACAACAGCAGCTTATCATTTGAAAAACTTCCTCTTTCCAATGGGAAATGTGTCAGCCAATCAAAATACCTATTTTTGTGTTGTAATCTAACGGTGCAAGTTTTCCCACCTCAAATTTTAAGTCTAAAGGTACTCAAAAACATGTGATGATTTGAAAGATGGGGTAGCTGTTCTGGACTATGGGCTGAAAGAAAATCTCTGGCCATGCTAGTTCCTGTGAAGCCCTTAATTGGGACGCGTTACGGTACTTTACCACGAAACCAACTCAAAAAGTCAACAGGAGGTGTTTGCCAGTTATCCTTCTGGTGCCTTCAGTTAAATACTTGTATAGATGCTTCTATTGAAAATGTTTGGGGTATTCCAATGATGATGTTTAGCCCCTGAATTATACACTGGTTTTGTTTGATCAAAATCAAACCCCATTAATACAGCAGAGCAGTGTTGGGGCCAACCCCATGTTCAGCCATAAAAGGCACACAAGTCACAAGATACCTGGTATAAATCCAGGCATCCCGACCACCAAACATGGCTGAACACAGGGGTTTGAAATCCTCTGGATCAAAGAATTTTAGACAAGCAGGTGATCAGCACACTGTCCTAAACTCTTTATTGACACCATGAGCAATACACTGGGCAGTATAAATCATAATCAAGGCCAATAAACTAATTAATGTAGCCCTTGTGGTCACCAAGAACTGGGAGAATTTGCCACTTGGGGTGGAATTATATGCTGGACAGGGACATCATCCATCATCTCCCTTGGGCCAGTCTTTTTTTTTTTTAGCTCATTCCATGACTTTCCTGACTCTTCTTCAACTGTCTTCCATGTTCCCATGGACAATGGCTAAACCAAAAATAATGATAATTGAAACTCTTGATTTGGTTTCCCCTGTTTGTTTGGACCTCTAGCATTTATTTTAAACGTGCTGTCAGCTGTTAGTTTAGAAAGGAGTGCAAGAACTATTAAAAATTCCATGACGTCTTTGCCACATATTATTAACCCTCCTCTACAACATTCTAGCAACCCATATTTTGCCGTTTACTGGATGATCCCCTGCTTGTCTGAAAACAATAGCATTCCTGCCAACACTAACCACAGAAAAATAGGATATTAACATGTAGAGAGAAAATATATTGTGGGGGCCTCTGAAGCGGAAAGTACCGGGTTCGATTCCCAGCAGTGACACTGTCGAGTATTTTTCTCCTTGAAACTCGGTGAAAACCTACATGCCACTCCCCTGATCCTATTCAGGTAGGTGGGATCAAAGAACCTAGTCCGATCGGAGACAAACTTGGAGGTCCTGTGCGCACGTTGAAGAAACCCTGGCAGGTGAAAATCGATAAGAGTAGGCCATAAGGGCAAAATGAATTCCTACCACTAAGGTCACAGTGGGTTGATCACCTGCTTGGCTTAACATGTTGATCCACAGAAAACAGCCTTAAAGTCATAGTGCTGGCCCTACACTATACTGTAATGGTAAAAAGGGAACTGGATAAGAAAGCAAGAACCATTAAAAATTCCATGGTGTCTTTCCCACATATTAACCCTCCCCTACAAAATTCAATATCATTCTCTAGCAACATAGCAACCCATATTTTGCTGTTTACTGTATGATCCCCTGCTTGTCTGAAAACAATAGCAATCCTGCCAACGCTAACCACAGAAAAACAGGATATTAACATGTAGAGAGAAAATATTGTAAAAAAACAGGATACAGTATTGTGTGGAGGTCCTAGGTTCAAATCCTGCCTGCTGGGTGGAGATTTTTTCCAGGGCTGCAAAATCCATCATTTTACCCAGAAAATTAATATTTTCGGGTCATGCAGCGGCAAGTGTTTTCCAACTATTCAGCTGGTAGGACAAAATTCCAGGGCTTTTCCAGGGCACAAATACAACTTCTGACACTTTTCCAGGGACTCTTACTTAGTATTTTATCAAATTCCAGGGCTTCCTGGAAATAAGGGCTGCACAGATACCCTGCACTGCACTACAGCAGTCCATCTCCATGTCTATCTGACCATGCAGGGTGGTTGTGACACCTGCATTCAAATGTGGGAAGCACAATGTGAATTATTTTTTTTAAATGACGGCATATCTGTCTACAGCTTAGCTGCATGCATAAACATGAACAATGTGTGATAGTTATAAACATGAACAATGTGTGATAGTTATAAGATAAAAGCCTTTCTTTTTTCTCTCCAATTTTATTTATTTCAATTTTTTTTGTTGTAAAAGCAATCGTGGGTATTTATACAATGAAAGACAGGACTTTGTACAGGATGAAAAAAAAACCCAGAGAATCAAGAGTCAATGACAATTGACATGTACAGGTTAGAGGTGGAAGAGGGCCGAGGGGAAAAAATATCATCATGCATCTCAGAAATTGGAATCTTCACAAAACTCTCTCACTCGTATCATTCTTGTTCTACCAACATTATCATCAAAGGAAGAAATGAATCTAAATACTTTCACTCTTCTAACTTCTTGCAAACACTACAGAGTAGTAGTAGTATCATTTCACTTAAGTCCCAAACGAAGTGGCATCACATCTCCCTCACATTCTCATCACTATCTCAGAGAAGACAAAAGTCGTATATTAACTCGTGAAAATGTAGACACACTCCACATGCAAACCGTAAGGCTTTCTGTGTCTTCACTGAGAGTGAGAGCAACATGAATGCGAGAGGTATGTGATGCCACTCCATTTGGGGCCTTAGGACCGACATTCAATATCATCATTATCATTGACGGACATTAATCCTGGTGGCTTCTAGAATTGGTGCATTTTCAATTTCGGATCAGGATGGCTTCAGAATTTACTTCTCTTTATATATCTTGGAGTTTTAGTCCACTCCGCATCTTTAGAACAACAAAAAAGTTTTATAAAGTTTGAAGTTTAACACCTTTTTAACACATAAAGGTCATATCAAAGGGGGTTTAATAGAACTTGAGGAGATGCACGTGAATCTCCAGGGCAGAGCCTTGAGAACTGAAAGGACCAGGGAGGACTTTGAACCTAGTCCCCCGCGTCCGAAGTCTAGTGGCTTGACCACTGAGCTAGGGACGCCCCCTTTTAGAACAAAAAAATTATTATAAAAGAGAAATAGAGAAAAGGACAACCAAGTGGTAATGATGATGATAATCCCATTTCGATTTCAATGGCATGTCACAGATTTAGGTAGTCAAAAACCCACAACTAAGTGTACAGGTCTAGTAGTACGTAAATTATATGTAACAACATACAGAAGAAAAGTGAAGGAACTATTCATACGTGAAATTGAAAATGGCCCATTTCTGGAAACTGCATACATCAGCATGAACGAAACACTGAGATTTCAAGTTCTCATTTCTTCATCATCAATCCATCCTGATATGACAAAACTATTCACCACATATTGGAACTGACCATGACGAGTGGAAAGGATAAATAAATTTTCCTTTTTCTTTTTCATCTTCTTATTCTGATCAATTGGAAACAAACAAATCAGTAAATTCAAAGTATTTCAAACCAAATAATGACATTATGTTACAAGACAAGCACAAACCACAGGAAAAATGATCAAAGTACCATATCAAACTTTTTGAGATTATAATAATAAGTTATTTGCTTTACCTACTACAATCATTCTCTTTTATTCCATAGGTAACAACATATGGTGGAGTCAATTGTTCCTATTAAGTAATCTAAAATATCTTCCTACAATTTACGTTTGGAACAATTTAAAATTGATTTCCTCAAAACTGAAAAATGGGGTAAAGGGATGATCAATGGCAGGTGTAAGCTTCCAAAATGGGCAATGAACAGAGACAGAACATAAACTAAACAAGGACCATCCCCGAAACAATATTAGTCCCTGAGTATTGTCCATTTTGCAACCTTACACATAATACTGTCTCCTTACCCTCTTGTCTCAATAGTTCTGGACGTGGAAAACTGTAAAAGTGAGACTTTTGAAACAAAACGTTTGATTTTTATGGTTGGAATAAGTCACCAAATCAAATCCCATGTAATTCAAGTGCTTTGATGAAAATTGACATACAATCTATTTCAATCAATACTATGGCTATCCGATCAGTCAGTTGGATACTACACCAGACCTGCCTACTCAACATTTTTAGAATCCGTAACAAATGGCTATTTATTTCCAGTAATAAATAGTGGAAATCTGCAACACTTCTTTTTTCCATTACTATTTGGGGGGTAGAGTCCTAAAGATGATCAATTGCTCATCAGTTTCCTCATAAAAGTGCACCAAATTTTCTGTATAAGCTGCTTGAAAACTACAGTGAAGAAATTTGTTAAATAATTTTCAATTAAATGACCATAATATCAACACCCAGGCATGGGTCATGCACTAATCCTGAAAAAAATTTCCAGGACTTTTCCAGGACTTTTTCTAGTTTTTCCAGGACTATTTTAGA
>JARBEQ010263353.1:0-10318 GCA_030265355.1 Tritonia tetraquetra
AGTTATTATCTTTATTACCATTCATTCATACCAAAATGCATTGATATTACAATACACAATTGCACAAATGTAAATGATTGGTTCTCTCCTAATTAGCATAGTCTTTGTTTTCTTTGAATTTATTTTCAGACCTCTTTCTTTAATTCCCTGTTGAGTAGATATAATATGTTGTGCTGTAGATCTTTTTGAGTTTTTCCAAATATCACTAAGTCATCTGTAAATGCAAACATTATTAGCTGAACTGGTTTTAATTTCCACCTTTAAGGGCCTCATACCTCTGCATTGCTCTGATAATTGAATCCATTAGTATTATAAACAATGGACTAAAGATTAACATAAAACGATTGTAGGGCCTATTGCTTCACTTGATTTCCTGAGTGTAATCATAAAAATTGTTTCTTTTATTGCTATTCCTTCTTACCCTTCTCTTGTCCTTTCTAAATAATGGAATTTTTGTTTAATCTTCCACTTAAGCAGTTGTGATGGTTGGGATTACAGACTTGCATTGATTGTGTAATAAATATGTAAAGCTAAATAAAGAATATTGTAAATATAGTGTAAATGCCTTTGCCTTCAATCTGTGCACGAGTTATGACATTAATTTGTCTTGTCTACCACACATCATTATAAGGTTATCAGCTGTTTTAAATGCAGCTTTGATTTGCTGCCTTTTCCTGTGTGACAGGATTTTGCCTTCAGAAGCCTGAAAAATGCCCAGCCATGGGCACTGAGGCATTTTAATTTGAAGAATGGATATGGTGATAGTATTGTGGTGGTACAAATGCCACCTTGATTCTGACGAAAGAGAGTAATTTGAGTTGGACCATCTTTGTTTGGTGCAAGATCTGTCGAAGGTGACTAGGAGAGACCAAGGCTAGTCACACAATATTCATATTTTCGCTCAAAATCCCTTTTGTTTTGAAAGCAAGTAAATTTCACTTTAAATGGTGATTCCAATCAGCTCTTCAATATCTGATTTGGTCAACAAGGAAATGTTGCATATCGAAGCAAACGTCTAAATTCTAAAGTGCTCACTAACACTTCTTATTTATGGCTTTTTTTCTGGCACTTTTACATTTTCCTCATTGAGACCATTTATTGTTATTAGCGCTGGCTCCTCTTCAATTTCAGTCGCCCTTAAAAAGATTGAAGTTTTACGCCCTTTTTAACACATAAAGGTCATATCAAAGGCGGTTCAACAGAACTTGAGAATTGAGAAGATTCCACATGAATCTCTCGGGCAGAGCTAAAAGGTCCAGAGAAAAAAATCCTGCACAAGACCAGACTCAGTCCCGGTCCTCCCGGGTCCAAAGGCGAGTGACTTAACCACTTAGCCAAAGACTCTGGGATTATTTGCACCATGTGGTTGTTTCATTACACGTGTAGAGTAAATTTGTTCCGTGTCCCTGAACCCTAGAACTAAAATCTAAACCATACTTTGATCGCCCAATGTGGTAAATTCTCCCAGTTCTTACCTAGCTGAGGAGGTGACCGCAATGGTTACATTAATTTGTTTATTGACCTTGATTACGATTTATAATTTATACTGCCCAGTGTATTGCTCATGGTGTCAATAAAGAGTTTAGGACACAGTTGGCTGACCACCTGCTTGTCTGAAATTCTTTGATCCAGAGGATTTCCAAACCTGTGTTCAGCCATGCTTGGTGGTCGGGGTGCCTGGATTTATGCCGGGTATCTTGTGTATCTTTTATGGCTGAACATGGGGTTGGCCCCAACACTGCTTTGTGCTGTATTAATGGGGTTCGGTCAAACTTTGAGTGAAAAAAAAAAACCCCAGTAAATTAAAATTCACAATGTATAGATTGTGTTTCGATGTGATGACCTGAACCTCTTTGTCTGACGCCTCCATTTTAGAATGAGCTAGCAATGAGCAAGCCGCTCACTGGTTGAAAATGGGTTACTACATGGTGCAAATAATACATTCATTTTATTTTTTTCTTCATCTATGTGTGCAAGTTTGACACGCACATGCACTGACAGCTGAGTCTCAATTGTACACAGATGCACGCATGCACGTGTCACTCATGGTAAAATTTTCAATATACAGAAGAACAGAGTTTTGGACAAAGACGATAGTGGGACTAGTACAATGGATGGATACCTTCATCACCATTTTATGAGGAGGTGGAAGCTGTGAACAAGAGCTCTTACTTTGAAATCCACAAACACAGCACAAATGAAATTTCAACAAACAAGTTTTTATTCAAGAATGAGCACACCCTCTCAGAATATACATGATATAATAATTATTGTTTCCCTCAATTTAAGAAAAAATGAATGTACATAATATTTCATATTTCATGAAGCTACAAGACATGATAAGATGAAACTGGCCACATACACAATCACAAACACCATACAATATTAACAACATCAATGATGATCAGCAGTCACAAATGTACAAAGTGAAAAAATCTTGATCTTTCACTCCTCTCTTTCTCTTCGTTTCTTTCTCTTGCTTCATGGTTACCCCCTTTCAATAGTCTACCATGTCAATATACACACTGAGAAGAAGGTTAATCATAATATCAATCCAATAAATTCAACAATCATTAATGAAAACATTGTCCACAGTGGAGCCTACTACAATAAACTCATATATCCTGAAGTCTCATTTTTTTTTCTCTCTCTTATTTTATTTATTTAACATCAATATCAATCAGATGACAAAAAAAGACAAGTTTCTGTACCTCAAGAGTTTATATAAGCGGAATCCACTGTGTACAAATACATTGTTTGGATGAGGATGACTTGGCAATGTCTCTTCTTCTAGTTATATGTAGGCCTACTTTTGTTCTGTGACTCACCCGATATGAAAGTCATGATCGAAATAGTTCATTTCAAACATATTTTATCATACTCAGGACCAGTGAAGAGAAGTACTCCATATAATTTTACAGGTCTTTGTACTTTTTGATGCCAGATAAGATAGACAAGAAAACGACAAAAGCTTGAAATAAAAATATTTTTAAACAATTGGTAAATGTTGATCATTGAAAAAACATATTCAGACCACTCACGATTCTTTGTTAATATATTAAGTAATGCAAATTCAATATGTGAATGTGGTTGAAGTTATACATTGTTTTGAGTACAAACTTTCATATAAAAATGTTGAAACAAAAAAAACAAGTCCCATATACATGATACAGAGCCAAGTTCTTACATTTACAGCAAATTGTACCCTCTTACTCTTAAGTCTTCGTCTGGGTAACAATAAATTACCGACCTGGCATGTAGGCTAGCATTCCTAGCTCTCGATTTTTCAAATGGTATGTGCAGATAAGAATGGTTAAATTAAACAATAACTCCTTCACTAATGCATCAAATTCTCAGTTATTGAATATTCTTAAACTCAAACCATCAACATCTATTTTAGCACCCTGTCCAAGTTTGGATTTTGTTGGGGTTTTCTTTGTTATTGTGACTTTTGTAATAGAGTACAATTGTGTTGATTAAACTATGAACGTGGGTTTTGCCTTATTAACCTGTGTCCTGTGATGGACAGATTATTCTGAAATCCGCTACATTTCATTCACGGCGGAGGACGACTTTCCGATGACTCCCACTACTGTGGGTCACGCAAAGGCCGGAAAAAGTCCATTTCGTGTGGTCACCTAACACCTATCGCACCTGTCGCCTGATCGCTCTGATTTGTCTTCTGAGTTGCCGAATTTATGTCTGTGACCACACGGTTTTACGTATCAGCCAATAAAATGACAAATTATAACTGTCATTCAACAAACCCCGCCCCCGGAGATACAGTCCCAAACGTGTCAACACCAAGGTGTGAAAAAATGTAGTGGGGGAGATGGTGTGAGGAGACGGTGCAAACAAATCTGTTGGATGTGGAAAATATTACTATATTACTTGTAAAGAGACCGTGCAGCTAGAGAGAGAGAGAGGGTGAGACAAGTAGACGAGAGTCCCAGACGGGGGGCGAGGAGTAGCATGCGATATGATTATACATAACGTGCAGGACACAGGTTAATATATAAAACTGGACAACATGATGGCAATACTTCAAAGTTATTTTTTAAAAGAAGATTTTGTCATCACTAAGTAAAAACTTCTATTTGCAGGCATTCTTAATTGTGAAGTTAAGAGAGATTTTACTTTTTAAAACTGTTCAAGATTTAGTGTTCTGCTATCAACTCTAAATGAATGATAATAAAAATAATGAAGACAGTTGGCAAAATTGACCCTAGACCTTTTAGCTTGGTTTCTGAGTTCCTTGCTTAGACATCAGTAAATGCTGTTTCCAATGGATCCCACAATTGTTGCTACCTATTTCACTCCTCCAAATATCTCACATCAATCGTGCTCTGAACCCTCATTGTTCTCGACAGAGAAATGAAAAGACAACTGCTAGTGCAATTGGTGATCAAGGTCACTGTGAAATAAGAAATGGTAGTGGCCGACTTAGAGGGACAGATTTAGGCGCTATGATAAAGCAACAAAATAGAAAGGAAAAAGAAGCATTAAAAAAAGAGGTCCTTTTATACAATAGGTTGCTACAAGTACTACAAGACAAGAAAGTTGATATGATTTCAAACAAATTGTCTAAAAAGCAAGCGAGAACAGGCACAAGCATTCGAATTAGAGAACAAAAATATCACATTAAAAAAGAATATATACATCCTTATCATATCACCATTGTTATGATCCATTCTAGCTGAAACAATCAAGACAAAGCTAAATTTATACACAAGTACAGCAATTTTAAACATAACATTTTGAAGATATGAAATAATACTTATCAATCATTTACACTCTCGTTGACTCACACCTTTACATTCTCATCAATTCAAACACATAATTATATTGTAATTTTGACATCCTGAAATAAAGTAGGATAGAAAACTTACATAATAATATTAAGTTATTGAACAATACTGCACAATATGAATCAACAAGCTTGACGAGTTGTGCAAGGAGTCCCATATTATGTTATACTGTTCAATAACATTTTTACTATGTAAATTTTTTTTTAAGTGTGCAATATAATATTGAGAAATACTGCAGTTACAAATATAGAGATTTTATAGAATGTGTGCGGTACATATGGACATTTAGTAACTACACATGTTAGCAATAGATTTAATGTTAATATACTTACAAAAACTCGGGCCCCCAGCAATTCCAGACCTGTTTGACATGTCTCATTGGAACAGAAAGCCATTAGGCAAGGAACATTCTATTTGAGCTTATAAGATGGTTGAATGATTCACATTAGAGTTTGAGTCAAATTCTAGGGCAATTTAAACTATTACCTTAAGACATAGAATCAAATCATGGAATTACAATGGTGTAAGTTCTCAAAATATTTTGTTTTAAAGTTGACTAATAGGGATTACATAATCATAGTGCTTTAATGTGAAAAAATGTCAAAATTTGTTAAATCATCTGCAAGTGGAATGCATCCAAAACCACCAAAATCACATTTCAAATATAGATACAACATAATAGCGTATTTTGGAACTGTAACGAATACTCATTCATTCAATAAATATACATTTCTCTGGTTTAGTTATTGAATACAAACAAAATCGAAAGATAAGATCTACAAAAGGAAACCTAAATATCTATTCATCTCATTTATCCCCTTACGACAAAAGAATGCCAAACTCATAAACCAAATCAACTGCAAACTCTTATACTAATTTACTAAACAAGTTGTACATCCACTATTCATTCCTTTATTTTGCTTTTATTTATCATTGATTACAAATTGTTTTGGGGTTCTTTTTTCTTATCCATATCACTTAAATATCTATAAAACAGTCTATGTCTTTAAATAACTGGAAAGTTTAAAAAGAGGCCAACAATGATCCTAAACACAACAGGCACAGCCATTCACAGTGGGTGAACACCTCATAATTTTTATCTAATGGATTCTGCCTGCCCTAATAAAACATGATGATTTGAAACATATTTCTTCTCACATCAAAAACCTGAATCATTTATCATAATGTGTAAGCTGGTGGCTATCACAGTAAAATAGCATCGCTGTAATTGCACCTTTAATTCAAATTTTCCTTCACATTCAAGGTGTGGTAATTAAATCAAACATCAAAAACTGGGTGATAACAATCTTCTTCTTCTTTATTAGTACCTTTCTGTGTAACGGTGTCACTCTATAATTGTAGGGCAAACATCACATTTCTCACAACAAAACCAAGGAATAATGTTTCGATCAAAACAGCCATAATTTTTTTTTTACACAAGCTGTTCCAGTGAGGAATATAAGTTGGATTAAATCAATGGATTTCTTTTCACACTAATTCACTAGGATTTAGTTGTTACCATTATACAAGTTTTACTCATTCTATTTTCCACAAAATAATCAACAAGATATTCACAAAAAAATCATATATCCCAAATAGTCAACTAACACACTAAACTGCATGAGCCAGATTACAAATCAGCATACATCTATGACACTCTTCCTCACACATTTCCAGTCACTGAAGTTGTTATTCACCAGCAGTCGTACAGATTACAAATGTCATTTTAAATAAAAAAGAGTGATGAAATTGTAATGAAGATATAATAATTAAAACCGATAGGAATTTCCCATTATAATAATAGTTGAACCCCAATGAATGATTGCTCGTTTTAGAAAATTTGAAAGTTGCAATCAGATCATTTTTAAATCACAAAGTAGAACTAATACATTCAAAATGTCCATTGAAATGAGACAGCAAAATGTGGATAGTAAAGAGGGGGGGAAAAAGTCATTTGCTCTTCAAATTATCAACAGTCATGACACCAAAACATTGCCCCAACTCAACAAAAACTGTATACGAGAAATCAAAGAAGGTTTGTAAAAACCACTTTCACAACTAGACATCAATATGCTTTCTTCTTCCACTGATAACCTCCACGAAAGTTTGGCATTCAAGCACACTACCCAATAATTTAATAAAAAATGTTTCAACTAACAATAATCATTAACTTAATCAATCTTGATGGCTCCATAGATGCGCCTAATGAACCAGTAGGCTGCATAGAAGCCCACAGTACCAGTCAAAATCCAGAATGTAAATACTATTAACAATGTGTAGCCAAAGTAGAGGAGTGTTGAAATGAACTCAGTGATTTCCAGCTGAAAAGAAAAAAATAAATAAAAAATGAAAGGACTACATACTTTATATTGTGTTACAGGTTGGGGGGGCTACACCCAAACCCTAAAATTGTCATTTTCCTACTAAATGAGCTAATATACTAATACTACATCCATAACTGTTGTGAAAAGTTATTTTTAAATATGTACTTTTTTCAGCAAAACGTTTGTTGTCGCTGCTATGGTTATGGTGGCCATTTTGAAATTTGATTATATAATTAGCAATAACTTTGAAACCTCAAAAGTTAGCCATTTTTAAACATATGACCATAATTTTGGGTATAGATAATGTACTATCTATTTACAACGAATTGCATTGATGGTTTATTTATCTATTTGGTAGCTTTTGTTTTATGATTTTTTTCATTTTGGTGTTGGAATTTGTTTACCTTTTATCAAAATTTCAATATTCAGATCCATAACTAAAAAATGAATCATTATTTCAAAAATTCATCACTAAAATTTGAAGGATATTGTTTGATGAATATTGCGTGAAAATTTAATTGCATGAAAATCTGTTGCGAAATGAAAAAGTTCTGATCAAAGAGTGCCAAAAATTAGTGTTTTGAGAAAAAGGCAAAAAAAATTAAATTTATTAATATGAAATTAGAGAGAGCTGACCTTAGAGGTAAATTTTACCAATAAAATCAGCCAATTTCAGCCCAAAGTTCTATATATCATGTGCATTAGATGTCAAAGTGTTAAAAAAAACAATGTGCCGCCCCCATGCTTAAATTGAATTTGAGATTAAGTCCCCCCCCAAGTAGAAAGTTCTGACAACATGCTAATCCAGGTGCATTCTAGCATGGACTAACCCTACTCAGGTTGTTATATTTACAAAATATTTCAAACACCTAAAATCAATTTTTTTAAAACAATTTGCTACTCACTTTTGTGATGAAGTAGAATACAGAATAGGCAAACACATACACAGCTGAACCGCCCGAAATTATGAATGATCTCCACCACCAATGGTAGTCCTAAAATAGACAAATGAACAGTGAAAGAAATACTTAATACTGTGAGCAATTTTTAAAAAATCAAATCTTCAAACAGGTTGGGTCTTTGCATGAAGTCTTCTGCTGAATTGCTACGGTGAATGCAATATCTCCACCTTATCAGGCCCATAGTGTCTTCCCCAAACTCCTCCATGTCGACCTCGATCCTGTCCATCCACCTCCAATTTGGTCTTCCTCTCTTCCTTTTCCCTGCTTGTTCCATCTCCAAAACGCATTTCCCCATATAACCCTTATCTTTCCTTTTTCTGTGTGAACCATCTCAACCTACATTCCTTCACCTTTGACGAAATTGTCTTGACATCCACTTTTGAATTAACAGTCTTAAACCTTTCAAATCAATGTTTATGTACGCTGGTGTTTAGTTTTGTTATACAAACCGCATCATACCCCTAAGGAGTGTTGCGGCCAGCTCCATTTCAGCATCACTGAACACAGTTCTGGATGAATTCTGAATCAGGTAGATAAGACAAGCGGGTGACCAACCCGCTGTGCCCCGAAGTAAAATTTTTAGATGTTGCCCAAGTTTTGGCCATAACAATATTTACTGTTGCCTTGGTGGTAAACCCCTCAGCTATAAGAAAACTGAGCAGATTTTGCCACATAAGGTGGTATGCTGGTGTGACTTATCTTGATTCATTTTTGTGTCTGTCAACATGTTTCCCCTATAACTAAAATGAGTTATTCACAACACCTTCATGTCATAACGAGATGTTAAGAAACAACTTCTATTCATATTGAGTAAAGATATTTTTTTCATCATGCCCCTACACAGAGCATTTTGTTATCTTCAATTTTCTAGCAACTTATTTCTTAACATTCTGATAATGAGATCCACAGCAAATTGTGGTTTAAGATATTGCCTCCATTCTAATGATTTACAGGGATCATTAGAAAAAAACCAAATCAAAACATCAAAAGAATTAGCTGTTTTGCCCACATATACACACACCAAAAAGGACAATGGCGTAAAGCTAACAACAAGGACATGATAAACAACAAGATTATTTGTTGGGGGTAGGGGTTTCTTTTTTAGATTTCAGATAGACTGTAAAAAAAGAAAGAAAAGTTTCTTACCTCTCCACAAAGCTGGAAGTACACCATGACAACAGCAATTTGTGAGACTGATATGATGAGGATGATGAAAACGAGGAACAAGAACCCAAACAGGTAGTAATACTGATTCTCCCAGATAGCCTGTAAATGTAAGATAAAAACATACTAATCTTTTAAAAACACGTACACAAACATATTTTACTTGTTGCTATCTTTGATTCACTTCCATACATTGCAAGGTAGCATACTGATTCTAAATTTTCTTTGTTATAATTTATGGCTCTTTTTCAGAAAAATAAAACATTTCTAGAGTAACAACTAAGTTGAAATAAGGAACCAGCTAGAAAGGATTTGTATTTCAACAGAGTTGTAAATTATTATCTTCAAAAACAAAAGTGAAAAAAGAACAACTAAGATTTAAAAATATGGTATACTTTTTACTCACAGTGAAAATGAAGAAAAGTTCAATGAACATAGCACCAAAGGGTAGTATACCAGCCATCAATGTTCTAGGAATAAAAGAAGAAAAAAAGAAAGAAATGATTACAAGTTTTCACATATTATGTTGACTACATCTAAAATGGAAATAAATCTAATTGTAATGCAAACTCTTCTGTCAAAATTCAGTTGATAAAGTGCAACTTTCTATCCCATAACACAATTCAACACATCTCACCCCAAAAAAAATTCTAAAAGAAGCAAGAAAAGATCATTACATTTTAGTATGTATACCTAAACAATGAAAAAAAAAAAAATGATCAAAATGTCAATGGCGGTCATTAATACAAGCAGCAAGTCCCAGGTTAGGAATATGAAGAAAAAAACCCACAGAGACTCACCCTAAGAATGAATTCATGTACCAAGTCTGCTCAGGAACCTGTCTGGGTATTTGATTGGTGCGCACAGGGTGTTCATAGGCCTGGAGGACAAAACAGAGGAAACATTTTTAAAAAAATTATTCTATCAAGCATCTGTAATCCATATTTATAATTTCTGATGTTAGTTGTTAGCAACTGTCCTGTCATGTTAGACAACTACACTTCAGCTGGGATCATTTGATATCAGAGGTGTTCACTCCCTGGGGGGGGGGGGGGGGGGG